>PNEQ01114178.1:0-63618 GCA_003012365.1 Medauroidea extradentata
AGAGCATTCGAGGTTAGTGTGTAAATGGAACTGAGTGAATTTATTGTTATTGTTTATAAGCTCAGAGAAGGTGCGGAGCCTAATAATGAACTATGGTAATACCAACTGCAGGTGTCAGTAGGTTAAGAAGCGAGCTGACGTGAAACTAATTATTAAGAGTTGATTTGTTACAGAACTATGCTTTGATATTAGGTAATACGTAATTGGTTGATTAATCTGGTAATGTAAATTCCATGAAGAAATATGGTAATGATTCAATAAGAATGCTCTCGGAGGCGATGTGTGAAGGTGGTAGGCCCTCAGAGGTTGCCGTCTTGGAAGACTCCCGGCGGAAACCAGCGAGGATGCTAGGTCTCTGCCGTTTTCCCTGCGGACACTGGCTGTTGAGATGTGGTAGGAGCAGGACGCGCGTGGAAAGGTGCGCGAGGCCCACGTGGTCGGTGAGAAATCGCAATGCATCGGCGCTACTATAAGTGATTATAGAATTTGATAGTTCGCATTGCTTTCTCTGCTATGATATATGCAAGCAGTAATATTTCATACGGTAGTGCCCACCGCGTCATGTAATGAAATTTGTATCTGTGCGACAATGTACAAAGAGTAGAGTAAATGTTGTCTGGTTAAAGTCTGAATTCGTTATTCCCGGTAATTACCCAAGCACCTGGAGCTGTATAATGGTTGGTTCTGGTACACGTTGAACTCCTTTAATCAAATTTTTTTTTTGGTTGTTCTCTTCACTTCACGAACCCACGGCATGGAGATGAGAACTTGTACCTACCACTGAGCTTAAGCTGAATCGCCGGGTGTCTGCATCGTACCCACTACATGGTATAAAATTTTATATCCAGACACTGTGTATAGAAAATATTGTCTTCATTTACTTTGCTTGGTTTTGTGTTAAAATATTTTGCGATTTGATTTTAAGGGAGTCGTACTTCAGCGAGTAAATCTGTATTAAGAACTGTGATTTTCAAAAGAAGTACATTTGTACTGCATCACAAACAAATGTGTATTGTAACAACTTCCAAGGGGTACAAACACTGACATGTAATAAATGACAAAAATATATATTTTGAATTAATCTTATGTACTTTAAAACTGGACTGAAATTTTTGATGTTGGTAGGGAAATTTTTTCATCTGAATACGGATATTTGAAACTGAGTTGTTGGCAACCCTGTCTCTTGCCTTCTTACCTTTACGGCTGGTCTTGCAGCAGACATGTATTGCGCAATGGTACCCAAGATTTTCAATTGCTAATTCGCCATCTGTCGTTGAAACAAAATAGAATTTTAATGTCGCTATCATTTAAATAATCAGCCGCATGTGTTTTCAACACATCAATGAAAATTCCATTGCCCATGTACCCGTACCGCACTTTTTTTTCCCCGGGGGGGGGGGGGTTGGTATACCATACATAGTTTTCGAGTATTCTTCCCTAGGAGACATCTGTCTGTTAAAAAATATTTTTATTTGAATTAAAAGTTTTTCTTTTACACGCTAGAGACAACTGAACATTGTTTACGGGATTTCAAGGCAATTTTTGATGTGTAGGGGTTAGGGGTTAGTCAAAATTTCTCAAAATACCTATTAAGACACTCCCTCTATTACGACCCTATTCTCGGAAACCGTGAGGGGTCGTAATAGTGAGAGTCTACTGTATGTGAAATTGGTAGCTACAATCTAACATTGTTAACACAAAACAAATACGCACTGGTGCGGTCTACTAGGCATTCATTACTAGCCAACACAATGCCCATGTAAATCATTCATCAAAGCAAGAAAGAAAAGCAGATGTATTTATTCATTGCACTGTTACATATAACTTCGACATTAATTAAAAGTAATGTCAAAACAATCCCTCGATATTTGATGCTAACTAAATGAATTATTGTACGCAAACGTAGTTAGAAGTAGCGTGCACGGTGGACAGATTGCGCAAGTGTACGAACTTCACAAGATGGAGGCTAGATAGCAGCACTGTAGCATAAACCAACATTCAACCAACCAAAAATATCACTTTTTGAAGTTCTTACCTAAAGTTGTCGGTAATTATGTGCATAAGTGGTTGCAAGTCATAGCTTTCACAGCCAGTATATTACATAAAAATAAATTAGGAGTTCCGAAACTACGCAATACATGAACGTCTAATTTATTTCCAAAGTTTGACATACCCATGGTGGAGACAAATGTTTCTACACTTGTTGATACGTAGCACGCCATTGTGCTCTCTTGTGGTATGCACAATTTACGACACGCAGTAAAGCACTGTTCAAGCAAATTATGTGTTACGTTAATTGTTTTAAGTACGTACTGAGTTTGCCCAGAAAAGAAAAAATAATTTCACGCTAATATTTTTGTGGGGTTCGTGTAAGAACATAAATACATTCGGAGCAAGACAAGAGAAATACAAATTAGAGACGTGGAGAAATAGCCTATAAGAGGCTGTACTAGAGTTTGATGAGCATATGTGCATGCGCCAGAACGATGCTTCAATAGTACGTCCTCCATTTAAATTCTAATACTTCGTAGTGGCGGAGAGAATAGGCCAGCCCTTGGCACAAGCGCGGTGGCAGCACGGTTTCCAAACTGTCACTGCTGCATTTTTTTAACGGATTTTCACTATTTTCGTTTTATTTTTAATATTGTGACTTGCCAAGTAATAACTTCAACTCTACAACTCATTAGTGGTGTGAATTAAATAATATATTTTAAAATCATTGTCAATGTAATTCCTTACAATTTTTTTGGTCATAGAATTTTGTTATTTTTTAGGGTTATTGAGACAGTATTCGTAAAATCGCTACCTTCGTTAAATCCAGGGTTCGTAAAATCGGGGATCTAGTGTATGTCTGAGTCTCCCCTTTTTTCCTTCCGCTTATGTGTTGCAGAAATTTGATGGTGTGTGTGTGTGTTGAATAATCACCAATGTACACATAGGTGCCATAGGGCAGACTCCAGAAGTACTTGGATTCAGTACAAACAAACCCCAACACAGAAAAAATAAAAAATAAAGTGAAACAAAACGGATCTGCCACAGGTCACGACGAACTAGAAATAATTAAAAACCAAATAAAGAACAGTTAAAAAAAAATTAAAACCTCTTAAGGAGTATCCGTCAGGAACGGAGTTAAGGTACATACAAAAGAACATACACATTCCCGCTAAGTAATACCTATTTCAGCAAAATTGTTGATTGAGGCAAGCAATATAGTCCACCAAGACACAATGTACATGCAACTATTTTCAATGTACATGCAACTATTTTCAATGTACATGCAACTATTTTATCTACTTATTTTAAAATGACTAAATTGTAAGGAAACTATGACCACTCAGCCATGATTTCATACCAAAACACGAAAAGGGAATTCTATTAAAATTCAATTACGATTTTAAAAAATTGAATGATAACATAAAATACAGTACTATATAAATATCTGCATGTAATACACGTATGAACTGGAGACTGAGGAGGAAAACACGTCCTTTTATTTTTGTCACAAATGCACTTAACAAACCTCAAAAAACATATTTCTTATTAAAAATTGTTAAAATAGTATTCAACTAAAGAATGACTTTACAGAACCTGTCTATAAGAGAAAGGTTTAGTCTGAGGTTCAATAATTCCAATAAGCACTTGAAAATTTTAGAGCAGAACAGTAATAGCCTAAAAGTGAAACTTGACATACTATAATGTTAAAGAAAAAGAAGATAAAACTTTTCATGGTACAGTAGTAGCAATCTGTTACTAAAATCAACAAATGCAGGTATAAACCCACTCACACACATTGCGGATTGGCAAAAATCAACAAATGCAAGAATGAACACACACACATTGTGGACTGATTAATTTCACAGGTCAGTCTATATTAATATTGCATGACCAATGCTATTGCGTTATGGTGTGATAGTGGACTGTTATCCAAAACATGGAAAAAGGACCACATCACTAAGGAGGGTAAAACAAATATTCTGACACAAACCATTCAGTCTTACATCAATCAAACTTACAATGACGGTTCAATTTCCTAATAATTACTGTGTCCTTTAGTAATAAATATCATCATCACTAAGTACACATCACAACTGGAGGTGACTATCATTGTTTGAACAAAAAGTGGTACAAAGTTACCCTACACTGGTACAAAGTTATCCTAAATGACTGCAGCAAATATAATGTTAAAAAAGAGCACATACAATTCTTAAAAATTAATATGATTCACTTTCAAGATAGACTAAAATTACTAAAAATTTACCTGTGTTTCAGAACTGTAGTATACGATGAAAACCCTCCCTGAGGTAGTTAGGATATGCACACAGCGTTCAGAACTAGCTATCTGAGCTATTTCTAGCTCCCCAATAGCTTCACAGCAGTGTGGAGACATTCCAGCATCTGTAGAACTACTCCACGCCAACCAGCCCCAAGCTAAAACCTCTTGACACTGCCCTAAGTTCTGCAAACACCACACACAAATCCTGAACTAAGTCAACAAATTCACAACAGCTCACAACTTAAGACTGACACATTTTATGCATCAATACACAAAATTATAATTTTCATAACTTATGTACAAAGAAACAAATGCAATGTTAAAATACATAGTACTTAATACGCATATGCAAACATTACCAGTTTAGTCAACTCTTCTGAAGTGAGTATCTAGTTTAAAGTTTAAAAACAACTGAAAAAATTCATTAAACTCTTAAACAAATCAAAAATTAAACCGATACCAACCTAACAGTTTTTTTTCTATTTTAGTCACATATTCTGCTAGTATTTCTATGTTATAAAAACTAAAGCTTACCTTGCTAAAGGTTGCTGGTGGTAAGTATGGACCAGCCAATCGGTCCAGATGAGAGATAAGGACAACTGCTGCTTGCTTCAGGTCCACCAACACTGCATCATTACTTGGCAGCTGCAAGAACCTCAAAAAACATTCTGTGGGATTAACCTAAATAAACAAAACATTACCAAAATTTAATGTAAATTCACCATATTGTAAAAATTTTCAAAAGTAAATGATCATGAAAGAATTTTTATATTGAACAGAGAAGCCAACCTGCAGTAACAGTTTATCTATTTCTGGCTTCCCAATACTTTACACATATTTTCATGTAAATGACAGAGACCATACAAAAACACAAACTTTGTATTCTGCAGAACTCGGTAGCACTTATACCACACATTTCAAAATGGAATCGGGGGTGAAGATTGGTAAGGGGAGGAGTGGGGGTTTAGAGGTTTTAACCGCATCTTAGAAACAAACTAATTGAATCACCCCATTAAATTTCATAATAAAAAATTAAACATATTTACCAGTAAAATATTCAACTTTTTATTACAAAAACAGCTAAAATAGCACTATTACGCACCCTGAAATCCAAATAATTTCCAGGGTGTAACACTGTAGACCTAAGGGGTATCGGCCTATTTAAAGGATATTTTGTTAAATGTAAAGTTTATGCAATTAAATTTCAAAGGTGACGGGGGCCCCCGTGGTCGAGGGGTCAGACCTCTCGCCTCCAACCAAGGCAATCCAGGTTCGATTCCCGGCAGGGTCGGTCCCCGAATTTTCGCATGTGGGAATTGTGCTGGACGATGCCGTAGGTCGGCGGGTTTTCTCGGAGATCTCCCATTTCCCCCGCCCTTTCAATCTGGTGCTGCTGCTTCATACTCACATCATGTCACCCCTCACCAGCACTAATGAGCTCAATATTAAGTGTTGACCAAAAATCTCTCATTCACTCCAAAGGTGACAGTGCATTATGGGAAGGAATTTCACATATTTTTTAGTTAAATGTTTAAGTTCCATTAGGGGATTATGAATCTAATTATAGCCACATAGATGAAGGGCAATAGAAGCATAGCTTTGTTTGAGCAAGGATACCCAGTCTTTACTTTTTGGTCGGGTGGAGGCGTGAAATTCTTTTGCATGTTTATTTTTTGTTTGGTCTTTGCTATATTAAAAGCATTTTGGAGCCTGGTAAACCATTGGCTCACACTGTAGTTGTGTGGTAGTGTTGATAAATGGTGGTGGGGGGGGGGGGGCTGTAAGAGGGACTTGTATGCCTTATTAGGCACCAAGCGAGGTCCGAGCCTGTGATTGGCTAGCTGAGTAATGCGCAGTAATGGTCACAAGGTCAGGCAAAAAAACCATCGCCAGGCAGGAGAAATCTTTGTACCGTTGCCGGGGATGGTTCTGCGAGTGGGCTGCGGCCCGAATCACAGATGAAAATCTAGGGAGAGATGAACTTACCGCGTGTGGGCAATACCATGATCTAAATTGTCTATAATTGTAAAACAATTTAAGTTTCACTAAGTTTTGGACTGACTTTGTCTCTTGACAATTTTCTTCTGCCCGTGCGCATAGGTCGCGCGTAGACCATTGGTGCGGAATGCCTCAACATTCCACTTCGTAACTGTAGGATGCGTGCAGTTATTGTTTAATTTCTTCTAGACGAGACTTCCCCTATGATGCACTGGTAGCTAAAGGAATATAATTTTTTTTATTTTGTTAATGTGATGGTGAAATAATAGGAGTAAAAATACACTGAAACTGACATCATCTTTCATTTAAAGTTTAACGTAAATTATCCTGTATAAATACCGACCAAGTTAGTCATGGCAAATAATTTTATTAATCAATAGAAGTGTTGTTCAGTTCATCACCTAATAGACCCAGCTCACAAGGGCGTAGCTGGAGATGTTGCTACACGGCTTCAGTCGAGGAGCCTAAGTTCCGAGGTTAAACAACAAGAAGACTACCCCGTCGCAACAAGGGGAGGACCCTTAGATCCCCCGGTGTTCATATAGAATATTCTCAACCCTATTTCTACTTATTTAATTGGTGAAAGAGCTAAAGAAGCATAAAGTACAAGTATACAGGCTAGCCATAATATCAGCCTAATGTATATATCACAGCAATAATTACCCGAGATAACACATCCATAGATGGCCTAATCCCTGCCAACAGAAGCGCTCACTTACTTATGTAGTGTTATCACACTGACATCAATTTACTGTAATAAAGTTCTGCAACATAGCTGTGCTGGGAAATTAGTATAAATGCAGGACTGTTGCACAGACCTACATCATTAACTGTAACAAATCTAACTCATTAAGCAAACCTTTCCAACAACAACACATGTTCCTCCTACATATGCAACATCCTACAAGACCATATATACTCTGAGCAAGTACACAACATTTAAAAATACAGAGAGAAATGCAGAATTCCCATTTGACACAAGTAGTACCTAAACATAGAATAGAACATAATATTGTCTCTACTGTAAATGTACAACAACAATAGATACAGAGACTAAATACCATACTGCAAACATTATTTAAACCTGACTGAAACAATCAAAGCATGAGGGATCTTAACAAAAAAATAAAAGATTTCTCCTGTAACAAACAGCCAAAAATAAAACACGTACACAAACCAAAAAGGAATTATTTTATAACTTACCCTTTGAAATATTTTAACCTATAAGTTTGTAAAACAATTATTACAATACTGAATAGGTATTCTTAAAGTGTAATGAACCCACACACCTTGAACTGCGCATTGTCATCCCACATGATGTTTTGTGCTGGCAACTTTCCACATGATATCTGCTCAAACCTCTTGAGCAATGGAACCAATGGCGCACATGTTCCAGATGTTTTGGCCCTGAATATAAAACAACAAAATTGTGAATTACAGTATTGTGATGAATGATTCAACACTAGGCCCTTCTTGATATTAACAGTTCATATTTAAGTTACCAGCAGAGTGTGGTGAATGCACAAACAGCACAGGGAGATAGGGACAGGAGGGCCCGGTGTTGCTGATGAGTGGATTATGTATAGATTTCTCAGAGGGACTAGAGACAAGTGGACCTGAGGACGAAGAAGGTCTTGACATGGGGGCAACCAGCGGGCAGCAGCAAAAGGTAGTGGAATTTGGAGGCTCTTTGCGTTCTTCCTGATGGATGGGGTTGGCCTCAACACTAGTGTAAGGTGGACTGCCTGTCGATAGTACTCAGAGAGAGTACAGGAACATACCTTATAAATTTTGATCATCTTTACTGACATTTTCAACTACTTTTAACATTTACCGTTCATATCTGAGATGATGCTAGTATCGTTGGATTTAGGTTGTAGGTATGTAAGTACACTATTGTTAATTTTGAAGGTTAAAGTTGGTTAAAGTAACATTTGTGAGAGATTTTTCAGTGAGCACAATATTATGTTTATGCATGGATAACAATTTTGCTTTAACTATAGCTTAAACACAATGTTTACATTATTCAATAAAGACGTTCATAAATTTTGTTCAACAAATAACTCTGGAATAACTCTACATAAGTAAATAAGAGAACGTGTTTGAAAATATTATTTAGTTTTTACTGCTGATGCAATTATCATAAGAAAATAATGAAGACATAAAAATCATAAAAACGTTAGATTTAAAAATGTATACTAGAAAAATAGTTATAATTTTTTCACAATTCTTTTATTATTAATTTTCTAACAAAAATTTGACTACTTTTTCAAAACAAAGGTGCCAAAAGTGACGAACATATATACTTTAAAAAGACAGAAGCAAAATTTTGATCAATAAAAATGTTCATCTTGTAGCAAACCCTCCACGGAATATTGCATACATATTCAAACAGAACAGGTTTATTTCTTATGTATCTTTCAGGAAGTTGTACAGTAGCTTCAGTTCATTTGTAAAAAAGTTTCATAAATATGATACCTTAACTTGTTCGTTGCAGCATGACAGGTTAGTACAGGGAAGCCTCAAATCCACCACCATTGTTATAAAAACACAATGAAAACAGCTGAACAGGCTTTTGAATCACTGTTTGACCACATTCACATGAAAGAGGATGGCTCTCCATTTCCAGGCAATCAACAAACCACCTAAAGACGTTTATATTGCATGTTTCAAATGGAAGAAACTTTCTGTTATTATATAATAACCGACAGCAGTTTAGAGAAACTGTCCTGACCACATTAACCTGAAAGTGGATGGGTTTTCACTTCATTCAAGACAGTCAACCAGCAACTGAAAGAGGCTAACAGTGCTTGTTTTAGCCAGAAGAAACCTTCAGTGATCAGATGACAACCAAAATCTGTTTATAAATACAGCCCTAAAACTGCTATCAGTTGCAGTAATATTCATTGCTAATTGTTATGGCAACAATTACGTAGTTGGAAACATACCCATCGGATTCGACGTGATTTGCAAACCCAAAGAAGACAATGTACATTTTTTAATAACAGTTTTCTATGAATTAATTTTTTAATCAGTGGCCAGAATAACACATTTAGGTCACAACATAACATTGCTGACGAAGAAACCTATTTAACTAAGATACTGGTTTTGGAGGTATTGTATTGAGATTATTTTTACTAGGTATTTGAAACATGTTATTACCGTACTTCAATTATATTCCTGGAATCGATTTACTCTTTGAAAGATCGCTTGTTGGCAAACAACCAATTTTGTCCGAATTTTTTGTAGATTAACAAAGAACCTTTCACTATAAACAAAAGCAGTATACATAGCATTGTTTGCTGATTGATAGTTAAGTTACATACTATTAATAATGAGATAAGTTAATGTATGTTTAATACGTACTGAATAATGATTTAATGAAGACGACTGGTTGTGGTCATTGTTGACAACAGTGTGATTAACGTCTCGGATAACAGGAGCAGTTAACCGTATCTGGCAGTCGAGAAGCCACATGACTTAGTATTGACATTTAAAAGAAAATATAGAAAAAAAGTCATTTTCTTTCTCGTGAGAAGCATAACAATTCGCTTCCTTCAGTGTTGCGGCGAAGTAAGTTACGGTTGGCAGATTATAATTAACAGTTTGTACAGCCAACTTTGTTTCACCATTTTTGCATCATTTTTGCTCATCATTGCCATAGCAAAAACCATAAAATTGCCCTTACAGCAATTGACACAATAGAAGCAAAGGTTTTGATTTGTTATCCCAGCAAGTTTCATTTTGTGAGCAATCAACATTGTTTTTAAATGACACAAAAAGTAACCTACTAGAACTAGGATTTCTGAGTTAATGACAAAGGTTACATTATATATCACCAGAGGTAGCCAGGTAACAATCTAGGGTATGTAAGCAATTAGCTTAAGTCAAATTTAGGCAGCAAACAAAAACATTTTATCACTTTTTAAAGGACTCTAGTTGAAATTTTGCTCTACCGAACTAACCGAGTGAACATCTTAGGAAGATGACAAAACAAAAGAACAATGTATCGTCTATAGAAAATACACACAAATTCAGATATTCTACAAGTTGTTGCCATTAACAGCCACAGATTAAAAGATTTCATGTCCACAACTTCATGTCTCACATGTTACCATCCTTTTCACACACATACATCCCTATATTACAGCTTTCTCCTTTACACAATTTAACTAGTCAGCATTCATAGGAGTTTTTAGATATCCCCACAAATATTTCAATCAACCCATTTTACCTAGGGTCTACAAATTGTATTTAACAAAAGTATATATTCCCTGATAAAGTATGGAGTATGAGAAGGCCAGAGATACCAAGCTAAATTTACACTTTGCAAGAAAACTTGTTAAACTTTTTAGTGCAAGACCGTCCTACAAAGATGACCATTGAGAAACTGGCACCATACTTGGTAGCAACCTATAGAATAACAGACAGTTTCTGATTGGCCTAAAAATTTTGAATTTAATAATTCTTTCAAAAATTACTAAATTATTGCTTAATATACATTTATAAAATTGGTACGAAAACTAAACTGGAATAAATTGCAAATATTACCATTTTAAAATTTTGTGTTAACTGCGAAAAACTTATTTTTTTTTTTTAATTGTGTCCAGTAACGGCCGCAGGGCGGCACCACTGACGGGAGACACCAATAGCTTGCGCCAAAGGCAGGTTTGTTGTTGGCAAGATGGCGTGAAAGGGTAACGTACGCTCGGAGGATGCTCCCGGCAGACTGATTTCAGAAATAGTGTGTTGAAACTATAGTACATTTACCGAGAAATGAGAGTTGTAGTTTGTAAACAAGAGTGCGTAATACTAGTATAAGCGGTAAGAGGTGTACAAGCTACTAACCAGCACGCACTGCTGCAGAGTGATGAAAGTTAGATTGGTGACTGGTCAAGAGAGTGTTCGTATTGTTTTTTGATAGTGTTTTAATCAGACAGAAACGTCAGCTGTAAATGTATTTCACTGTTACAGTCGAATGTAAGAAAACACATATACATCCCTCTAGAACTATTATGTACTGTTTATTCACTTATCAATCGAAGATGGTGATACATACACTGCATGTTTGGTATAGTTATTATATCTACTATAAGTGCAACATGAATTATATCAATTACATCTAAACTTTGTATAATGTCTATAAAATGGATAGTGTCTATATATTTTATGTGACGGTTTTGTTCAAAGTATGACATAAATACAGTTAAGATGGAATTACTGTATTCAAAAAATTATTTTACGGGTTCCATAACACTGTCAGTTGCACAATACCGATGGTTTGATAACAACGAGGGCTTTAATAATGTCAATGGACGTCTATTACTTAATTACATTGATTAGTATTGTAGATATTATCGAGAATCGTTATGCACCAAACATCGAAAATGTCAATGTTGAGAATTTTCAATATATCCAAATATGTAACAGTCCTACTGTCAATTTCCTGGGGTTTATCATACCTATATCATTCACACTCATAGGTTCCCACGACTTTACGTGTTCATACTCGCCTAAATACCACCAATTCGTGCATGGTATTGAACCTGTCTGCCACTACACGTGGTGAGCATTCCGGACACCCCTGATCATAAGCTGGAACCACGTGAACACTGCGTGTTTTCATTAACAGACCCTACCTTCGATCAAATGCATGTGCTTCGCGCGTTCTCACTTGATTGTGAATAGACAGTAGAATGTTGCATTTTTCGATAATAAACCCCAACATTTTTAGAGTTCCGCCATTTCCTATTTTTCTTCCTCGCTACAATGTAGGAACCCGCGCCATTTATCTGTTTATGTTTGATTGATGAAACACCTGAGTTAGTTGTGCTGAACGGAGGAATGCGCCACAAGATTATCATTATTTCACTTTATTCACGATTTCAGACATTTAACAAGTCATCGTCACGCCAACAAAAAACTTACTGATTCCCTCATAGTTTAACTTTTAGAAAGGTTTTATTCTATTTGCAAAGGGAAACATAACAAAAATTTTCTAATAAGGAATAATGTTCCAGATTTAATGAAACTGCAATTTAAAAAAAAAATTACTTACACATTACTATATTACGATTTTAAATACATAAAAACATGAATCTGAACCATAAGAGCACTGTCAGTATTCACATGACATAGGACAATCAGTTTTGAGTACCAGGAGGAGAAATGATTACCACACTAGTAACCCAACAAAGAACATATAATCTGTCTCGTATAAGTTTTCCACACTTTGACGTTCCTCTTCTGAGAAATGTGCCTGGCAGTTTCATCGTTTGGAACTTTAAACCTAACCGGCTTCCTGGAAAAGCACTGTCCCTGCAATTATGTTTACAGATACATTTCTCAAAAGAAAACAGCCAAAATATGAAATACTGATATGAGACAGACTATACTAATATTTATGATGATCTATAAACAGTAGTAAAATTTAATATGGAAATATCAATATATACAAAACTAGCTTATAATAAGTTGTCATTAAAAGTCAGATAACTGTGGACTTACGAGGAATCACAGGTAAAATCTTGTCTGTAAAATTGTGTTTGTGTATGCTTACCTGTATCTCTATAAATAATTGTTCAGTGAAAATGGATTTTTTTTTTCTTCCAAAAAAGGTATAAAGCAAACTGGTATTATCAAAAGATGCCACTTCTGACTTTTAGTCTTATTGAATAACTTTAAAGAATAGAAGGTTATAATTGTTATTTTTAAGACTTTGGTGCTCAGTAACCTAAACATACAAGAATAAAGTACATCCTACCATTTGTTATAAAGCTCTTTGGCTTTTAGATCAAGCAATAGTAACCCACTGTTGTGGATTACAATGAACAGTAGTAAGACCTGAAAGTGCATTTGTTCTACTTTCTCACTAACCACTTGTCTTATCACCTCTAAGTGCAAGGTGCTCAACTGGCATGTCTTCCCCTTGATGACTACTCTTAACGTTTCTTTCGCACCTAATAACACATGTGCACACTCTAATACACACTAACATATGAACACTCATGTCAACTTGCACGCATGAACGCACGCACGCACACACATGCATGCATGCATGCATGTACACACACAGGAACAAACACACAATGCAAGCATAGACTACTGTACACACACACATTGGATTGTTCTCAAACAGACAAACTCCATGAGGCACTCCCTTACGGTAAAGTATAAAAAGGGCATTTGGAACATTTTATACCTAAATACGACACTAAGGACAACATAAGCTGCCGAAACTCGATAGACTAAACTCTATGTTATAAAATATTCCAACTGTAATTACTTCAAAAAACAATAAACGTAACAGGGATGACCACCTGTGTTTTGCAAACAACCTTTCTACTGTTAGGATACACTGATATTTTAATCCAGTTTAGAGTAATATTAAGTACAAAAATTGTCCTCTAGTTGCAAATACCTAGACACTTAATAGCATTTGAAACATCCACTTGTGTTTCCATTCATTTGAAATACAAACTGATTCCACAACTCCATAATATGTTTCCCAACCTAACAAGTGCAACAGGTCTACAATAACACTATGACCATTAAAAAGGTCTGAGAGCAAAAAAATTTATTTATTTTTTCTTCTTTTCTGAAATATTTTACGGGCATCACCTACCTCGTTCTTGAATTGCAAGAGATTGAAATATGTCTATTTATTTTTATGATAGCATTAAATGTGTTCCAACTAAACAGGTGAAGAAAAAATACAATTTAAACCAAAGATAAACAATACCCTTAATACACCACACAAATTAGAAGCAAAGTGGAGCAGCCTGTATCCCAAATGGCTGGGACCTGAACCACTTTGGATAACAGAAATTTTTGAATAACAGGAGTTAGATGTTATGATTGGTAGCCAAGATTATCTAGCAGCATTTATTATGGTGCACAACGAGTCCACTCTGACAGGTTAATGTTTACTGTCAGAATATACAAACAAAGCATATTAAATTATGCATTGAACAGTTCACCACAATGCTGGAAGGTCATAAATGTCAAACTAATTCACAGTAGAACTTTGCCGTCTTTTGTCATGAAGAGGTTGGGGTGGGGAGGGTGGCAACAGGCGATAGCTGCAACCAGTGTGCCGTGACCTTGCCAAGGACACGATGGAGCTACTTGACTCACAAGCAAAAGCGAGCTGACTCAAGAGTGAGATAAATACAAAGGTATAACGTCTGACGTGCACTGATATTCAGTTTTCGTTATTGTCACGTGTTTTGTTTCACATGTGAAACAGTCAATGGAAAAATATTTCCCCAAGACATACAAACTTAAAGTAATAGATGGCAATATATTCTGCGCTGATACTACACATTCACATTGTTTTCGAAGCTGCTGCATGAAATTGTACGCACTTCCATACAGTACTTTCAATAAAGAAGCGATCTTGGTATGACCACCGTTGTTTCAGGCATCGTTTAGATTACACGTACAGCCACAGGTTTATCACTGAAGCATATATGTACACAGCATACAGTGAATGACTCTGTTAACATATCACAGAAATAAAAAAAATTTAATCACTATGTCTTTGCCTGTTCAATCAACACTGATCCAGAAATGCCACATACAAAATCACTGAATGAGAGTCACATCAGGATCACCACTTTGCCCCCTACCACGTTCTTCAAATGCATTTCAATGTGTTCTCAAATACATTTTTACGTAACTACTCCGCACGTGCCCGTTGTGCCATTGTACTTAGAGTAAAAACACTTCGGACAAATGCAAAATGTCATTGTTAAGCTAGCATGCTCATTAAAAACACAGTTTCGAAACCCCCCCAACGTAGGTAAACTCTGCCTTTTCAGGCTGTTGTACTAACCAGGTGTGTGCAAAACTCATAAAAATGCTCTGAACTTTGCTACAGACTTAACATCAATAAAATTATATGGTCACTGCTTAATGTCCCACAGTAAAAATGGACCAGCGGGTATCTTACATGCTAATTCAGCACTAGGCTCATGGCGATGCTGCATTTGATGCGAACTTCAACGTCATCCTTACAGCTCCAACGCTTTTCAGCCTCTAGTCCGCAGGCAGGTGATGTCCTTTAAATGCATTGTTTTTCTGTGTTCCATTTCTTCATTTGCATCGCAATCTAAATAAAATTTACAATTCTGATTTTTCTTTTAGTGTCGTAAATTATGCTGACATCATAAAATATCCTGAGACATGTGCCGGCATCTAGTTTTTTGCTATCTCAACCTTCTCATTTGTGGATAGAACTTTTTCCTTTGTTTGCTGCCACATGACTCGTCACTCACTACCAGGAAATTTTACATTTGGTAGACATTATCTGAAGAAAGTCTCACACTGCACTGCTAGCTCATTTTAAAGGAAACTAACTGACTAACACACTGCTACTCCACAACCCTCGTCTACCATTAATGTAAAGTGTTATCTCTGCATGTGTCAGACTGAGCCAGCACTGACAATTGGAATTTAATCTTTCACAACTCCGCGTAATTTTACACGCCTCAGATTACACATGGACAATAGACATTTCAGATAACAGAACTACAGATTCAAGTTGCTCCACTGTACCAATTTCAACCAAATCAATAGCGATATAAACCAATTTTTTATGCTACCAAATATTAAAAAATAGTGGCTTTGCACTGAACTTTGCTACAGATTATCTGCCAGTAAAATTACATGGTCACTGCTCAAAGACTCAAGACTCAAAGATGCTCTCAAGCTGCCATCCAAGCCGTCAAAGATGGAAGACAACCACTGATAGTTAAATTTGTGAGCTACCAGCTTCGCTACAAGGTTTTCCATGCCAAAGGAGCAGTGAAGAGCACATCCATTATAGTCATTGAAACGCTAACTATGGAGAGGCAGCATGTTTTGAAATGTTTGAAAGAAAAATTTGGTCCATGCAACTGCTAGATACAAGACGGAAGAATTGTTGTTCAACATGGAAGCCGTAATTTCTATGCTCGTACTATGAGGGAACTTACTAAAATTCAGTAAATCAAACTACTGGTGATAGCTATGTGCTAGAATATAATAATGTATAATAATGTAAGTTAGGTTTATAACGTGTATGTGAGAAAGTTTATAACGTGTAGTGTGCTTGTGTGTGTGTTTGTGAGCTTTTGTGTGTTGTGAGACGGTCCACCCACCACTTAGGCCTTAATTATTTCCTGTTCATTCTTATTTTGTTTGTTTCCTTATGTTTGATTTATTGAATTTGCTATTATCTATTTAATTACTATCAGGTATTAATGACAAGAATTTGGTAAAGTTTTGTTTGGCATTTTATCTGTATCAGTATTGAACTTGTGGTTCGTTTAGACTGAGGCTACTTTGTGTTTTAATTTTAATTTAATATAATAATTTGCAACAGTTTAAATATTGGATATACTATAGTACTTTAACTCATGGCTGAGTGTATTGTTGACAAGTGTAGCTTGATGGCACAGGTGTGCCTACCCAGTTCCTATAACGGCTATATTTAGATTTTTGACCATTTTTCTACTACTTTTACTTTTCATGAAGTGCACGTGCGCTGCCGCTCGTTGAGTGTGCGAGAGAGATGGTGATATTTTTGCGTGAGCTAATGGCAGGACATGCAGTTCAAATTTATAAAAAATTATGTTGTAAATTAAAATGTAATTATGATTTTTAAAGTAATATTTTCACTTTACAGGTTGTTTAGAAGTATAAAGATTGTACTCTGTCTTTATATTTAATATAGTTTTAGATTTCCGTTACGTTTTTACCTTGGTGCACAGGGTGGCCGCCAGTGGTGCTGCAGGGAGAGAACAAGCGTCGCGGAGTCGGCCATATTTACTTGTTGCTCCAGCGTGGAGCGAGATGGTTGTGCGGGACATGTTGACTTGTCAGAGTGATAGAGGTGGCGGAACAGCCATGGGAACTTAGAATATTTTTCATCTATTTTTTTATTTTTCTTTCTGTTTGAGTTACGTGGCTTAGTTATGTAAAGTTTGTTTTTTGAGTTTTTTGGTAATTATCAGACTGTTCTCTCCTGGGAGTGTCAGTTCTAAGTTTTTGGCGATGATGTTAATTCTGTACAAATTAACGTCATGTTGTAGCAAAATTGTTTGGTGCGGAATTATAAGTTTTTAATATATAAAGTCACGACAAAATGGAGTAGTTATTTGAGCATCCTTCTACAGAGTACTATACAGTAGAATCCCATAGTAGCAAACACGGAAATAGCGAAAACACTGTTATAGCAAAGTCTTTTTGAGGAACCGTCAAAAAATCGCAAAAAAATTCCATGAAAAATGTGAATTTTATGAGTATAAACATGTATGGTGAGTCGTGTGAAGCAGGCTTGAAGAGAGATTCGTGACCATGTGAAGCAGGGCTTGCGGCAATGTACGTGACCATGTGAAGTAGGTATTTGTTATCTTGACGGCTGGATACGGACCCGTCACGCCGCAGCCTCTCCCCCCTTCACCCTGCCAGTACGCACACACTGTCACGTGAGTCATGCTTCGTGACGTTAGTCCAAACTCAAGCGCGTGTTGTTCTAAAAATAGAATTGCGCCCTTTATTTCGCTGACCCCTTTTCAACCCAGGTGACCGTTGACTACGTTTCCGTAGTTAATCATCGCGCTTTCAACCATGTGTAGTTGCACATACAGCTTCCTTTTTTATTTTATTTATTGATTACGATATTGGATTTTTTTATGCATACAGTTGTCGGCGACGTGGCCGGGGCATTAGCCCGCTGCTCTGTCGCTTGGGCCTAGATCCTGTAAATGGTTAACAAGAAGAGGGTTGCTCGGATACTCCCACAACCTGCTTTTACATTAAAAAACCACAGCCAGCCATCAACACGTGACCGGAAAGGGAAAAAAGGAGAGGAGGGGCGGGAAAAAAAGGGGGAGGGGCGAGATAAAAAGATGAAGGCTCCGATGCCAGACACTGTTGTCCGGCGCTCCCAAAAAGCTTCCACTCAGCTCAGATGACGACACAGCTATTTGGAACAAGAACTGCATGTTCTGACTGAATAACGGGGGACATATGCTGTTTCTTCACTAAGAATAATTGTCGCCGGCTGTGCTATACCTGAGTCACACACACACCAAGCAATAAGTATACAGAAGAAATGCCTCTGGGCAAGGGCGCCCATCTTATAGATTGTAAGGGGGGGCCAAGACAGGGTGAGAGTTTAACATTTGGCTATTCACCCATCCGCCTTATTAGAGGGGGGGTCCGGGGGCCCTCCCCTGGGAAAATTTGGATTTCTAGGTGCAAAATGGTGCTATTTCAGCAGGTTTTTTTTTAATCAACTATACTATCAATTCTTCCTCCTTACAATCTATAAGATGGGCGCCCTTGAAACTAAACACATTGTGGAACATCTGTTAGGGGAGGGCTCAGGCGCCCCCCTGCCCCCCCTGATGGGCGCCCTTGCCTCTGGGAGATAAGACAGCGCTGTCTTTTTCCCTCACACACGCTCCCACACAACTACTCATGCTTATCTCAGCTTAGCTTGCAGCTCATATTTTACTCTGTAGACCTTCAGCTTCTTGAGATAAGCAGCAAGGACGGCAGATGAAAGGACGCGTCCTGTGTCAGTGCATTTGCCGTTCTGATTCACCTTTATGCTCACACAGTCAGCCGTACGTGATTTTATCGTTTAGTTTAATGGCAATTTCAACATTTACTGTACACTACTGTAATTATAAATTATAACTTGACGCACTAAACGTCCCATAAACATGAGCGAGAAGAAATAAATCCTTGCGGGCTGGCCGTTGCATTGTTAAAGTATTGTACACACCGTCAGGAATAGCGTAGGAACAAGAGTAAGTCACATTATTTTTGTCTTGGAACAAGTCTGTTTGGACAACTGAAGGGGAAGAAAGAAAAATAAAAGTACAAAAAATCACGGGTGGTGAGCCGTGTGTGAAAACCAGCATATCTAGCTTTACCACTACTTTTCAACAAACTGTCAATCTAGATTTGGTAGCGCTCACGTAGGTCAGACATGTTTTCTGTCGGCACACTGCCGGAATAAAATCACAAACTTGTGACCTTGTTCAAAGTCAATGCCTACATGTGCGTCCACTTCTGTTACTACTAATTGGCTTCGAACTTAACTTTGTGCCGCAGCTAAACACAGTTCACGACTAGTGCGCAAAAGTAAAGCAACTACCAATGTTGGCGTCGTTTATTTTTGCTGGCAAGTACACTAGCATTACCTGTCCAACGGACACGTGAACTATTACATTCACCTGTCCAAGCAGAATTTTATGTGTCTCGGGCAAGCACACAAATTATTTGACGCGTGCCACAGTTTGAGAGGGCACACAGAATTATCATCAGAGCATGCATGCCAAAATAAATAAATGAATTGCTACACTCGTCAAACTGATTACGTTGGTCTGCAGTGGCCGGCAGTGTAGTCGTGTTGACTGCCGGCGCGTGCACTCTTGCAGCGTGCCAGCACGGGCAAGACACCGTTGAGGCGGTCCAGCGATAGATAGCCATACATACATGACGCTGCGGAGTTTTCGGCACGTTTTGACTTAGCGAATAGTTGCACCCATACTCGTTGGGTATCATTGTAACCAGCTTATACTTACCTGTTAAAATAAACCTATACTTCCTTCAAATAACATACTGTTTTGTAATTAAATAATATTAATAACCGTTTAATGCAATTTTTGGATTTAGGGGTCAGAATCTGCCAAATTTGGCTATAGCGAAGACACTGCTATAGCGAAGTTCGAACCCAGAACCGTGACATTTCGCTATAACGAGACTACTGTAATCTGACCACTATACGATCACATTTGGCCACGTTTAAGTAAGTCAACAACGATGTAGGCTTCAGAAGATCCTCAGCCGATGCGTTACAGTGTACATCGTTACAGTCTGACGCTATCCCACAGTGCTAGAGGTGCGGGAGTTGCAAGTAAGATTGCTGAATGCGAGCAGTGTGTGTATCTAGAAGACCTTTGAGGTAGAGAGCATGAGACATTGGTGTGATTCTTCTAGAGTAGTTGGTGATAAGAGTTATCCTCGACTCAGCGAGTGACTACTGAGTGAGCCAACAAGGACAAACTCTACTCGCTAGCACAGGGTGTCATCTTTAACATAAATAGAAGGCAAGGCATATATCACTCGCCTTGTATTAGATATGAAGGCTGGTACACAGGTTAATCTCATGAAAGGAGAAAACAAGGTAATTCAGTTCAATGGGGTGTTTATATTCATTAACACAAGTTACAGTACTTGTCACAACATGATGAATACAACATTAGCTTTGGTACATGGTCCTTAATTAGGGTTAGCTGTCAATCACACTTTGATGACATACATTTTAACACTGGGGTCTCAATATGAGATACGACAACAGGGTACAGCGATAACAATGATACGACAACTTGGAAATGCAATACTAAGTCCTGAAGACATATTACGATGCATACAATTCTACATGGCACTCCGGGCCGTTCAAATACTGGGCAGAGATTAAGGCCGGATTCGTGGCCGAAACTGGGTGGCGATCATCTCTTTGATCCAGAGAGGTTTGCAACAACATTCGATAGCCTCTTACTTTAGGTGCTGCGCCGTCAACGATACTGGATTAACGAGCCAGACTGGGTTACTGCAAATACAAGGCGATCTCTCTGATCTCGGGGTGAGGTTACTATATTCTGTAACTTTCAATAACTTTACAACAGGGGAAATGTATACGAACACTTTAGAACGGGCGTTACCTAGGGGTATGTCCCTTAATTCAATACGCGGCACGGTAGATGTGCATGGCAGTGTCCCTTTTGTCCTTTCCTTCGGCACTTCCCTAGTAGTGTATAGGTAAGCGGGGTGAGGGACTCCCTTAGGCAAGAAGTCACCTCGGTAGGGGGTGGAGGGTTTCCCTTTGCAAGAAATCACCTCTAGGATAGGTGAGGGACTCCCTTAGGCAAGAAGTCACCTCTGTAGGAGGTGAGGGTTTCCCTTTGCAAGAAATCGCCTCGAGGTTGGTTGAGGGACTCCCTTAGGCAAGAAGTCACCTCGGTAGAGTGGAGGGCTCCCTTAGTCAAGAAGCCGGCTCCGGGGAGGCGGGGGGCTCCATTTGCAAGAAGCCAGCCCCTAAGGTTGGAAGGTGTAGAGTGTGTAGTGTGCCGAGAGTCGGGAGCCCAGGGAGCTGCCAGCATACTCTAGCGGGAGTGCCAGGCTGGCCCGGCCCGAAGGCCGAGCCGCTGACAACTGACTATCTGGGCGCAGCGCCCTCCTTATATACCCCTGGGAAGGGCTGAAGTACCGTTAGCAAAATGGCCGCTCGGCCGCTCGAGGCCGTCTGCATCTACAGGCGTGCCACACTCGCACAAAGGAAATACTTTCTCTGGGCACAAATTTACTCTGCTATACAAACAAACTTCCCGACTTGAATTATAAATGCGCGCATTGCCGTTTAACACTATAATTAATACACAAAAACACTTACATAATAATAAAACACATTTTTAAGCAATAACAAACAGTACAATTTATATTTACGTGCGTATTTCCCGTGATCACTGTTTAGTGCACATTTACAGAGTCCGTGCACGGGATTGGCACCACTGATAAGGCACTCGGCCGTATTTGTAAACAAACACTTGTACAGGTTAATAAATGTTACAACGGCAGTTAAACATGGAAAATAAACACTGGATAAACACTTGGACGTAAGTAAATACTGTTTCACAATTAAAGCTTCGTCTTCCACTCTTACATGCTAGAATATTATCGTTACGTGAAAATAAACGGCAATAGGCAAATGTGCGGGCGAATACTAGTGCTCTTAGGCCTAAATGGTAAAGTGTTAAAAATCGGGGGTGAGCGTTAATGTAATTTATAAATGGACGTGACGGGATGGCGTCAAGTCACTGAGCATTACATCGTGAAAGGATTTAATGGTAAGTCCTCA
Organism: Medauroidea extradentata; assembly: GCA_003012365.1. Taxonomy (NCBI): domain Eukaryota; kingdom Metazoa; phylum Arthropoda; class Insecta; order Phasmatodea; family Phasmatidae; genus Medauroidea; species Medauroidea extradentata. The sequence continues at coordinate 22,188 of PNEQ01114178.1, forward strand.
ACCATTACTTTAAACATTGCAGTACCCACAAAGATTCTTAACCCAAGAATGAAGATAGTGAAATTGAGTTGTTAATACTGAGTCCCACAGCAAAGTTTTTCCGAGAATTGTGTGCTCTTAGTCTTCCTCTGGCAGAGGAAACTTCTCCTCCCAGCTGTTCTTGTCCAACCCCTACTCATTCACAGAGCCATTCTCCAGCTACACCCCCTGCTGGTAGTGATCCTGACTCCCACCCTCTTGTAAACAGTGGCATAAGTAACGGTCAGCATGTCTCCCTGTTTATTCCAACAATCACCAGTGCCCTACTTGCTCAGAGGCTAGCTTGCAATCCTAGAGCATTTCATGTGGCACATGTTAACAGCCAATCTCTGCTTGGACACGTTGACGAGATCAAAGAAATTTTCAAGTCCTCTAAATTATCATGCCATACTGGTTTCTGAAACATAGCTTAAGGAGAGTTTCCCATCATTGCTAGTTGACCTACCTAATTACAATTTATACAGAGTTGACAGACATGGTAAACAGGGTGGTGGAGTGGGGATATATGTATATTATGACATTAAAAATAAAATTATTTTGTTACTCCCCAAAACCATTTTGTGCTAAACCAGAATATTGTACTGCGTCGGCTGAAGATTAATGAAGATGATGTTGCCAACCTTCGAACATCCTGGTCACGGCACCAAAATATGTAATGCGTCGGGCTCTATGAAGATATCTTTATTGGACCATATATCCTGGTCACGGCACCAAAAATGTGACGCGTCCCCAATCCTGGTCACGGCACCAAAAATGTAGCGCGTCGGCGCTACCTGAATGTAGATAACTTTGCCGTCGTTGTTGAACACATCCTGGTCACTGCACCAAAATATGTCATGCGTCTCCGCTAACTGAAGATGAAGTTGCAGTACTTTGCCATCGTTGACGACAAATCCTGGTCACGGCACCAGAAATGTAATGCGTCGGGCGATACTTAATGAAGATATTGTTGTCAACCTTCGACATCCTGGTCACGACACCAGAAATGTGACGCTGCGAGGAAACTAAGTTGTATTAGTATTGAATTGATTTAGTAGATGTTCATGGCACGTGAACAAGTGGTAGTATTTCAAATAAAGGCAGCCGAAAATTTTAATGTGGGGTGTTTATTCTCCCTATGTTCAAATTCAACAAAGCTAGATTACACCAAAGTTACCGATCGGCACATAAATTTGGAACAAAAGTAATTTACGGCCTAACATGCGGCTACACTCTCCTGGGAGAACACTCGCCCCACCATTGTTACCCAACTCAAAACAAGAGTAAAACATGATTAAAAAATAAGTTTTCAAAATTAAGTCCAAAAAGTTTCAACATCACTCTACTCCCGGTCCTTCACTCCCGTTTCGTCCTCCATCCCGAAACGCCCTTTTCGGTACTTCCCACACAAAGGCAAAATCCGCCCCTCGACAAACGTGACCTACACGCCGTGAGTCTGAGTAGTAAGTCCTCCACTGACGCCAACTACCGTTGGTTTTCCCTGCTAGTGCGCCTAGCGGCCACCCACTGAACCAACACTTAAAACTAACTAAAATAAACTAAATTAAATAATACACTAGATAACAAAGTACAAATAATCGCAATGCTAATAACGTATTGTCCAATCACATATTCGTTTCTTTAAATAACGTCCAATTCAATAAACTTAGCATAAAAATATTTAAAAGAAAGTAGTTCATTGGCTGCCGCCATCTTGTGCGCGGGAATAGCACTGTTTCTCTCACTCATTCCCGCGCAGCGGCCGTGTAACGGAAAACTAACTAGGTCTAAAAATAAACTGGAAGTACATCTGGCCGTTGTTTAAGCTACCCAATAATACACCCAGCCCTGAATTACAAAACAATAACAGTTAAGCTGCAAATGATAATATTAAATTTAAATTAGAACACAAAGTTGCCTCAGCCTAAACAAACCAAATTAAATACATATAAAATTTACAATTTCAAACCTGATACAGATAAAATGCCAAACAATACCTTACCAAACTCCTGTCAACAATACCTCAAAATAATTCAATATATAATAGCAAAATTCAGTAAGTCAAACATAAGAAATTCTAAAAATTAACAGGAAACAATAAAGGCCTAAGTGGTGGGTGGACCGCCTCACAATATTTATTTCTTGAATTCAATGTTTTTACACAAAAAACCGGTAACTTATTTCCATTGTTTCCAAGCCTCCTAAGATTTGGTCAATGAATGACTTCGAAAATGATCAATTTTCCATAATACCTAATTATGACAACACATTATTACAGGCAATTTCAACACTGATCTTCTTGAAGCTACACACCACACAAACAGTTCGGATACACTGGTCAACCTCATATGTCGAAACCACATAAAGTCTTAAAATACTGCCAACTCAATGTACCATCACAATCTCATTCATATAACTGATTCACTTTGTGCACATAAATTTTTACAAAAAATTATAACCTACAGAGATGTAAAAACCATTGACATGCTCGCATGCACAATGTTGCACTTAAAGGATAAGGTAAACACTCAACAGCAGAACCAGTGATGTCTCTTACCTGTTATCAGCCTGGTATTTCCCCTTGTTCCACAGGTTCAAAAGTAACAACACAGCATCCAACATGTTGCCAAGTGTTCCTCTCTGAACTGCTAGCTCCAGTATTATACACAGTGCAGTGTGTTGATCACATACAGGAATATCACATCTATTCATGTCCCTAAAGAAAATATCAAATAAAAATGAATGAAAATTTAGTTAGTTTTTTTTTTTACAGCAATGCTCAAAATTACCACTTGCTATCTTACCCTGCCCATGAGAAATGTAATGATAACTTAAGTCTGTGAAACATTCCACAAACAATTATTTGTAACACAAAGCAACCATTTCTATTTCTAAAAAAGACCTATACACAAAATGTGAATACAGTACATTAAATTACCTCGACAACATCCAATGTTTAAATTATCTTTACAAATACCAAAAACTTTGTTTCTCAATACAATGTATATTATAACTCTTCCTTAACAAAAACAGTAAATACAGGCAGTCATCTACTACTTACATTCATAATATGTCCTTGGAAAAAAGTACAAAAGTTGAATGTATCAAGCTTTTAGATACTTGCATGTTATAAAAAAAGGTTATGTTCCAGAAATGCCAAAAAGGACCTTCAATAACCACACTTTATAATGAAGAGCTTGTTTTACATCTATAATATAAAAATGAATCGCAAAATGTGTTGGTAAGCGCATAACTCAACAACGCCTGGACCAATTTGGCCAATTCTTTTTTTTAAATGTTCATTGAAGTTCAAAGATGGTTTTTACGGCGAGAAAAATTCGAATAATTGCCGGAAAAAAACCCTAAAAACAGTAGAGTCAATTTGAGCTTTATTGCTATTGTTGTTTAAACAATGTAGGTATGTTCCTGTGATCGAGACCTTAAGCATTCACTCATGTATTGTATAAAGTTTAGGGTGTGGGAGGGGTGGGGTTACGGGTTCGTATCCCGTGCAAGACTTTGCGATGGGAATTACATGACATCATACAAGCGTATTGCGCGCACTCTTTACACTGTTATTGAGTACGCTAGCTGTGAAATGCCGGGCAGCTGTTTTGCGGTGGAAGCCGCAGCCGGGCAGCTGTTTTATAGAGAAATAAAGATGAATTTAAAAAAGTACGCTTAGCGCAGTGGACTGGACAAATCTGTTTGTATTTGATGTTTTAAAGATAAACAGTGAATATAGTATAATATAGAATACAGTATCACCATCAATTAACACGTAACTAAAAGTTAGTTATTTTAATCTTTTCTATAGTACACGCGGGGGAAGCCGCAACGGAACAGCTAGTATCTAATAAAATCATAATTATTAAAAAACTTCTGTGGAGCATTAAAATTATGACATATTTCAGAAAATTGTATGTAATATATACTTTTTTATTTTTATTTGTCAGTTAATGTATGAAAATATGAATCCATCGTGTGAAAGTAGAATTAGGGGTACTAAGAATGACGTATGAAAGTTGAATGTATAAATGTATAGGAGTGCCTGTATCCAGACAGACATCCCTCTGTAAATATAATTGATACAGCGAAATTTTGACAGTGGGGATGTTATAGAAGGGACTTGACCCTTTAATATGTAATACTATTAGGTATTTTTAAGGGCGTTCAAGTGGGTAAAAATCATTATTTTATTTTTCTATAAAATAGGGTTACTTTTATAGACATTACTCGAACATATATTTACCTCTTATGAAAAAAAAAAATATACTCGGCTAGTTTTCCTATAGTTGCTTTCCAAATTCAAAATTGGCATAGTTTTACTTCATACAAAACTTGAACACTTGTAAACAAAATGAAATTTAAAAAATCACATTAAAACAACAAAGGCTTGCAGCATATAAAAATACATTATATGCAATATTTTTGTAGTTAAAAATATTGCTAAAATTAATTTCAAAAATAGCAAATTTGAGAAAATCTTTTTTAAATATAACATTTTTTAAAAATAGGTTTGTATATACTTCAAGCCGTACATTGTGACATTTAGTTATGGTGTGAATTATTTCATTTCATAATGTTTATTGGTTTCCAAGTTTTGTATGAAGTAAAAATATACAAATTTTGACTTTGAAATGCAGTAGTTATAGAAAAACTGGCTACGAAATTTATTTATTTTTTTTTTTTGTAATAGGAAAATTTACTCCCAAGCAATGTCTATAAAACTATTTATATTTCATACAAATATAAAATTGTAATTTTTCTCCAATTGAACACTTTTAATGGAATGCTGTTAGCACATTTTGTCTACAGATGTTAAATACCAGTTAAGAAAAAAAACTATGTTTTGGTATGCCGATGCTTTCTAACACAAGGTACCATTTGTTAATGAGTGGTTTGTGGACAGTTGGGTGACAAAAATGAACATGCTTGCCAAGAATTTCAACCTCCATTCCCACAAACACCTCTGGGATAAACTATAATGGCAAATGTGCATGAGACCCCTAACAACCAACATCACTACACCTACTAATTACGTACAGTGCTGCAAGAAAATATTTTAATGTTCTCCCACATTTTTGACAGGATAGTCTATATTCTCTTGTTCACCTTTATTAAAAATTAAGAAAAACACAAACATTAAAATGTACTAAAAATTAAGGTTAGAAATATCAAATTTACACTAACTAGCTGCTTACATTCTTATATACCATTTCCACAAGTGTTTACCAAAAAATAAGAAATTATAAAACGCTAATGTTAAACAACTGTGCAAAATAGTTAAGTCATCTGCACAATTACATTATCAGTAACTTTTAATTTACTGTCTACCATTAACTCTAAACATACAACATAAGAAAAATAATTACACTTCCTGAAGACCATTTATTCCCCCTCAAAAGCAAAGTAGTTTTCTAACAAAAAATCCCACAAAGTTTCAACAAAATCACAATACTAATATAGTAGGCCTACATTAAATAATTAACAAAAGAGAAGCAATTAAAAACTAGAAAACTCCAGCATAAGTAGGAAAATAAAATAACAGAAATACATACAGAACTAAAATGTCAGGTAAAGTATCATGACTTTCACAATTAATTTTATACCACATGAGTGAAATAATTTAACACAAAAACATAGAAAGATTGTAAATTATTACTGCTAATACAAATTTTACCCACCAAATTATTTATATCACAGACTTTAAGCCACCAGCACATTAAATAAATTCCAAATTTAATATTTGCTGGTTTCAAATAATTTTTATGATAACACTGAATTATAAATAAAATAGGCTCTTCTTTTACCTAAGAAACAACAATTACCTACACCATACCATAAAGTAACTTCCTTATACATATATTGCCAAAATATTTTTACACACAAACCTACCCTAAAACCACTTGACGCAGAAACTTGTCGGAGCGATCAACTACTTCCAGCCATACAGGAGAAACAGAACTTTCTTCAAACAAAGTGCATTCAGGAAGAGTTTGCAAAGCATCCAAAGATTCCACAAGCAGTTCACTGCAAAGATCAGTATCTTCTCCTGTGAACAATAAGTAGATTATCACTGCATAAGAGAACCCATAAATTAAAACCTAGTTAAATATACTGAATGTTTTGTTTGTGTAAGTTGTTTGGTTAGTAATATAAACTCATATCTACACTGATCATGGTTTGCCCTAGACTCTGCAATTATATTATTATATATGGTACTCCTGCAGATATTTGGTAAAATGTACTCTATTACAGACCATGCTTGCAAGAGTATGGACAGTTTTAAACAGAATGAATGCTGTTATTCTTGGTTGCTAGACCACTTTTATCAGTAATGGCATATAAGTAAACTAATCTTGGGGTTTTATCCAACGTATATGTAAACTATGATGAAATTTTCATCATTAGGACTCAGCTGTCTCAACTCTTCGACTTTAAGTCAAAAGCTGGCCGAGCATTGTGATTACCTGCATAGTGCACCAGTGGAGGGAAAGCGAGTGGAGGTTTTGAGTGGGAAGAAAATAGATTTTCTGACACTCATGACAGAAGATGAGTGAACAGTGAACCTGGTGCCCAGCGGACGTAATTGCGCCACAAAAACCGCAGAGTGGCCAAGGATAAATTTGTTCTTCCTGGTGGAAGGGAGTTCAGCTATATCCACTGCCAACTTAGACTGCTGGACTCTGCCAAGGTCATGTGCCATACGAGGTAGTGTGTGACTAAGTTTTATTTCTTGTGCCTCCAGAAGAGACTGCCAAAAAGACATACTATGTTACTACAGCAATATCTCTTGTGGTTCAAATACTGATGAATTTTGGACTTAAAGACTTGTTAACCCTTATTTCACTATTACATCCAGCCATGTTACAAAAAATACTGACTTGGACAGACAGCAGTTTACGCAAAAAAAATTTGTAGACGAAACCCCAGTTTAATTTTCAGGATTATTTGTGCAATTATACCAACATGTGGTGAACTTTTAAAAATACACTTTCACTGATTAGTAAAGTATAAAATCGGACTGGTGACCACTTATGGAAATTGCACTGTGCACAGACACATTACAGTTTTTCATACAAGGAAAAGACCTATAATTGTACAGCCATTCAGTTACCATACAGATATAATTGGGAAACTAGTACCAAGAGAGATAACTGTAAATTGTAAAATGTTTACATCAAATTGTTCCAAGTTTAAGGGGTATTGATCCCTACCACCTTGGATTTATCTGTTTCTTCTCTATAACTTCCGTTCCAGTCAATGTATCAAAACTTTTGTCACGATAAGGCATATGTACAAAATTAATCGATTTTCTGTAATTGCTGAAACCATAATATATTCATTATTTTGCAACGTGAAACAGCTGAAAAGTAAAAATTGCTTCATTTACAGGAGTGACTACAGAAGCTGCAACATTAACAGAAACAATGCCATATGGATTCCAAAAAGTGAAAGAAACAATAAACTACCGGTATGCCTTATCAGCGTGAAAAAAGTAAAACAATGTGTCTATTCCCTGATTTATAAGAAAAACAGTAAAACTGATCTGACAGGGATCAATCCCCCTTAATGCTCCTTCGTCAGGAGCAAAAAAAAAGTATTTTCAATGTTGTTTACCTCTTTTTACTTAGGTCAATCAAGAGTTTCTCCTTAGTGAAATGATAGCATGATATTTAAGACCTAACCACGTATACTGATCGTTGACTGAGTCATTGTAACTTATTTAAAAATAAAATATAGGCTACAGGAGAGTTAAACTTCAATTAATAGAGTATTATTATTTTACTTGTACATGTTTTAAGGCAGTAATTAACAATTATTGTTGGTACAGAAATGCACAATTTACCTACTCCTTTCAATCTATGGATCTGTAGAATGTTACAATTTGTATTATTCACTAAATTGATTTGTATTTGTGGTGTGGAAATAATTTCAAGAGTTGTTGCTCCTTTTTGAATAGTCTTCATTATGACAACACTATAAAAGGCAATAATAAACAAAGCAACATGTGTCACTCTTATGGGGAGTAGGACTGGGCGAACACCATCCTCACATTGAGTTGTGATTGCAAGACTTACTAATAAGGAGCCATTGCATAAAAGTGTGTTTGCATCAAGTCTCTAGCAGATGGTGGGTTCAGGCGATGGACAGGAAGTAGTGTGCCAAGAAAGTGCCTGCACAGGAAGTATGATATTCTTCAAAAATATCATGCATGAACCCTCATATTCTGCAGCTCATAGTTTTCATCAGTTACTTATTGCTAAAAACTATTATAAATTGATTACAGTCACGATTAAAAGTCAAGGTAGTGGCCTCATATTACTCACAGTACATTAAAACGGTATTAGTTGTGGTTGCCCGGCCAGGCCTGCGAGGTTACCCACCTGCACCAAAGAGCTATATAATAGACCACAGAGAAGTGTATTTCAGTTATAAAATTATTATCTTTTACTAAGTTAAATTTTCAGCAAATGAAGGGAACTTACCAATACAACCTGAAGAATAAAGAACTCACTGAAAGGACAGTAGTTCTGTGTAACTATCAATCATAATATTTGTGATCAATTATTAGTTAATCCTAAAGAGCATGTAATACCAAAAACCACCTATGCTGTTGTATTAGCCAATAAAATTTTTATTATTAATTTTTGTATATGAATTTTCCTTAGAGTCTAACCTTGACGAACCATTTAAAATTTAATATGATTAGGACTGTACAAAATCTTTACGCATGTAGCCACTACTAGAGTTTCAATTTGGTCTAACATTCACATGAGCATTGTTTTAACCTTTTGTGGAAATTTAAGTTTATTTAACCAAGTAAAACGTTGAAAACTGGCCTAGGAAGTTCAGACTAGTCTAGTTTTGATGTACCGGTAATTTGCATAAACTTTGTTTAAGTAATATTTTAACGTAAATATCATGAAAAAGGTGATATTCAATATTTTTGTTTTTTTATCTGTCTTTAAAAATTGAAGATATTAATCACCGGGACAGGCTGGTGCCAGGATCAGTGACTAGTTGGCTTGGGCATGCCTGGGTTTTTCCAGGGAATGTCCTAATGTCAAACGAAGTTACTGTGGCGCAGGTATCCCTCTGCCAACGTCACTTTTGTATTAATTGATTTGTCGATTAAATATTGTAATAATCATGATTTTGATGTAAGTGAAATTCAATTCCTGTGACCTAGTGTTAGTAACTTCAAATTTTCTTTTGTACAAAATAAAATTGGTATATTAGCTTGATATACTTAACAGGAAGTCTTATCAGCAGCGGTATGCTTCCACGGGGCAGGGTGGCTTGCTAGCACTCGCCCAGATCTTCGTGTGCTGTCCAAGAAGGATGTCGCGAAAAAGGGGTAGTCACAGGAGACTGTGTCGAGGGCAGAGAAAATATGTAGTTGAACACTAAATAACTAAGTTTTTTTCCTTCTACTCTCGCCATACAGATGTGGCACGAGACGTTATGTTAGTAAGGATAGTTTTCAGAATCATGTTAATTTGTTCTTGGTCGTTATTTTACACAGTCAGAGGGAAGTTGGTATTGATGGTGCTACGTGGCTGATGATGCTGTTCTACAAGGTTGATTAATAAGTCTTTTGTTGGTTCACCGGAGGCGACTGAGTTAAGAAATAATTAAGAAATAATTTTGCCATGAGGTAATTATATGTACAGGACAATTGTATCAATGTGCACTTAAAGAACAGTAAAAAATTATGGCTGAGGACTGGAAGTCTCTGTGTGCTTACTCAGTTTGTAACCTTTGATCCAACAAGATTGAATTGTCGCCTTGAGATAAACAATAACTGCTCTACAGCTAGCCATGCCGTGGTGTGTCAATTTTTCTATTATCAATAATTAATTTCTATTTTCTATATGTGAGTGTTAGGGGATACCAACTGTACCACCACACTGCATTACTGATCAATCTCTTCCCTTCTGAGGTAAGACAAATAATAGGATATGACAAACATACAGTCAGTACAAACACCCACTAATATTCTATGTTACTAAAACATGTAGACATAAATGCATAAGTATTTACAGAATCATACTTGCAGGTAGGAGAACATGATACACTGATAGATGACACATTATCGCATGGTTGCTCGGTTTCAACATTTTACAGGCCAAGCCAGCTTCCTTTGGCAGTGAATGATTACACATTCACTGCCTGAGGAAGTTGACTTAGCCAACAAATCGTTGTGACAGAGAAACTGCGCGAAAAATGTGTCGTCTATCGGTGTCTTACGTTCTCCTACCTGTAAGTACGATTATGTAAGTGCTTGTGCATCTCTGTCTGCATGTTTTAGTAATTAGTAGCCTAGCAGCCGTTTCCCACCGTCTCTTTGTTTACAGAAAGAATATCTGATAGTTGTAAAATTTTGAGAAATATTGTAGGTGGTGACAGGCTTTCAAAACCATCACCATCCCCTTCCCTAAGTTGAGGGTACACAATGAAGGAGGGAGAACACTAACAGAAACACCCTTTTTGGCAATAGATAACAACCACTGGTGTGGGTAGGCTGGTGGGATGAATGGACAAGAGCTAATAATAATTACAGCTTAACATTTCCACCAAAACAAATAAAAGAAACACTGGTAAGACTTCTTTAAAATAATTTTAAACTATTTACTGTATTAACTTTTTTTATCCTAAACACACAGCTAACAAAGGATTATCATCTGAATAAACAGGAGGGGAGGATGTCAATGATTTATACATTTTAGATTATTTGTAATAACAATTAAAAGTATATATACCTTATACAATTACTACCAACTTAATATAAAGATTATAATGTTGTTACATGTAAGTTACAGTATTGTCATAATATAATATTATGTCATAATATAATATTATTAAGGTTGAAGTAACATCATATTTTGGTTGTATTCTCAGTACTACGTAACTCAATGTTTTACTGTGTTCTTTAATAAACAAGTTATTTTGTAAGGGACTGTCATTAAACGACAGAGTAGATAATCTACGTGCAGATAATACAAGGTTTTATCCAGTTATATCTTTCTGTTTACAATGCAAAAGCATTTATTATAACCTCAAATAGTTTATACATATAAAGAATAAAACTAACTACACTCACCTGAACGCCAAGCTCTACGAAGAAAAGCAAATGAAAAGTTCATTGCAGCTCTTGACCCAACTTTGGCTAAACTAAGTGTTGCTTTCTCTGCAGACTTTGAGCTAAAAATTTCAAAATTAAAAATATTTATCAATCAATTTAATTCTACACATACTGTTTCTTACAAAATTAAACTAGATAAATAGCACAACCTAAGCCAATAAGAGTGAATAGGCGACTCCAGCACTGAAGTAAGACAAATGTATCAACTTTGCACTACCATAAAAAGTATGAAAAGCCAGGAGAATGTGCTAGAGAAAGGACGAGACACAAACACTACAAACTGACAAAGCCTTATATACAGTACCTATGTACCCGTATGCGACAAGTAGCACAAGTGTGTTTCAACTTTGACCCTTTACAGATTTTCAAGTACTTCTCACTTACTCATCTCTGCAAGATGCTATCGGTAAGTTTGGCATTGTAAATGTATGGACGACTGACAGTGTCATTTTTGTGAAGAGAGCAGGACAGAAAATAAGACTTACAAGTAAGGTTGAACTACACAGTCTGGCTTCTCGTAAGTCGTAAGAGTTGTTTTTCGTTTAAATATTTTAGTTTTGCCCGCATAGTGTTTTTTTTTCCTCTTCTCCAGTGGTTTACCACTCAAAAAATTGTCAAAAGACAAGTAGGCTATAGGTATTAAGTGCAGTGCCCATTTCCCTGTTTGTCTGAAAAGTAAAATTGTATTGTGCAATCTGGAAGTAATATATTCATGATGTGTTAAATAAGTGGCTTCCCTTAGGGGCGCGGGTCAATCAAACTTTGTTATTATTACTTGTGTAGTTTAGTTTACTTAGTATGCTTATATTCCAATTCTAGTTTCTTACCTAAGATATTTAATACCCATTCAGAGTAATTTGCATTTTCCTTAAATTTTCAGATACGTAATATAATTAACTTCTTTTTTACTACATAAACATCCTCTTTTTAGAGCTTAGACTATAGATTTAGTACTTAGAATGTGGTATGTATGGTTTTCACTTTTCACTATCTGGAACACAAGAATTTTCAGCGACGGTCTGCATGTGCATAGTTTTTCCCTTGGTATTTTATGCCTGTGTCTGATCATAATGTAATGTTAGCTAGCCCAATATCACCTGATGTATTAGACTGTGCACCTCTGACGATCATGATCATAGACCCTGTGTCTCCGGCACAACAGCGGATACCGTTAAGGTCGCTATTGTCGAAACTCTCTCAGGCCTTCAAAGTCACCCACGTGAACGCGCAGTCCTTGTCTAACTACTTTACGAAGTTTAAAAATACGTTTTCTCCTCATTCTTTAAATGCCATTCTTGTGTCCAAAACATGGCTAAAGCCTACACTTACTTCAAGCCTAGTTTAAATGAAGGGTTATACACTTGTACGGAATGATCAAATTAAGAAGGATGGCGGCGGAGTTTGCATGTTCATACGCAATGATATAAAACATAAGATCATTGCCAGTTCAGACAGCTGTTACTCTGGAAATTCTGAATATATCATAGTGGAAGCAAATATTTCTGCAAACAAGCACCACGTATAAGAGAGTTTGCTGCCTTTGAAGCAGAGCTAAGCTTGTTAATGCCAAACTATGATCATGTTATTACTGTGGGTGACTTTAATGTTGACTTGTATAAGAGTTCAAATGAATCAACTCAGATGACGAATATGTTTTCTTCTTATATTATAACTGCATGTGAACTAGAGCCAACACATCATACTGCATATTCACATACTTTAATTGATCATATCTGGGTAGGAAATCATAACTAGGTCACAGATCACGGACAGTATGAAATGCCGGGAATATCACATCATGATATGGTATATTTATGTTATATATTGCGAGTTCCTAAATTTATCCCAAAATTAGTAACATACCCTAACTGTAAGCAAATTGACAAAACCCAACTGAAAGCTGACACAGCAGCCATACCATGGCACTTGATAAATAACACAGAAACTATGGACGGAAAATTGTCAACTTTTAACAACATGATTAATCAGTTACTTGATAAACATTCTCCATTAATTACACGTCGAGTGACCAGGCCTCCGGCATCTTGGATGAACTCGCACATTAAACAGCTAATGCGTAGTCGTGACTTCCTCTACAATAGATTTAAACGTAAGGCAAAAAATAGTTCGCGGTCAGCAGAAACAACTTTTCAAGAGTATAAACGTCTGCGCAATTTATGCACTAGTGCCATTAGGAAAGCTAAAATGAGTTACACGTTAGATTTCGAAAAATCTGGATTTTCGCCGAAAGAGTTGTGGATGAAATTGCGTGGCATAGGCGTGGGTAAAATGCGTAAGAACATAGAACATTGCGATTTCAGTGCAGAAGATCTCACATTGAGTTCTTAAGGCTGCCTAGCTCACTTGACAAAGTCACTGAAGCTCGAACAATCAAATTTTTAAATGAAATATCTGAAAACAGTCAACATAAATTTACTTTTGCAGAAGTAAATGTAGGTGATGTTTACAAATTGATTAGGCGTATAAAATCATCAACTGAAGGAACAGATAACATACCTATAATATTAGTACAAAAAATATTACCATATATCGTAAACACACTGAAGGATTTATTTAACTTTTCATTAAGCCAAGCCATTTACCCTATAGAATGGAAAAGTGCAGAGATTCGCCCGTTACCTAAGATACTACAGCCCAAGAATGTTAGCGATTTTAGACCAGTGAGTATTCTCCCTTCATTTTCTGAAGCATTGGAGTTCATAACATTTCAGCAAATACAAGCCCATATTAACAAATACAACTTGTTAACAGAATATCAGTCAGGATTTATAAAATATCATGGCACTGCTACAGCGCTACTGAATGATACAGATGATATTCGTCTAGCCGTGGATAAACGTCAGTTAACAGTGCTCGCACTTCTAGATTTTTCAAAGGCCTTTAACATGATTAATCATAACATACTTCCCGTAAAATTAGCTAAATACTTTAATTTTTCTCGCGATTCCGTACGGTGGGTTGAATCCTATTTGGGTGGAAGATATCAGCGTGTTGTGGTTGGTGACCAGATATCGGAATGTTCTGCGGTTGAAACCGGGGTTCCTCAAGGATCAGTGCTTGGTCCTTTACTATTTTCATTGTACAGTAGAACCCTGTTATAACGTTTTTCAAGGGACCTGTGAAAAAAGAGTTATATGCAGGAAAATGTTACAAGCAGGAATCAATATTTTTACTCACTAAATGGATATTACACAAAAGTTACTTAAAATTTGATAGTTTATATACAGTAAATAAATCTATGATGAGAATAAATGAGGCTATAGTTACTCTGCCATCAGAAACATGATTAATACATGCATTGTGTGTATAATAGAGGCTTTCTCACTTGTCTTCTGTAGGTTCATGATCGTCATCTTCAGGATCACAGTCTTTAATGTCACTGTAACGTACACTTATGATACATTTCCAGACATTAATTTACTTTTTACAGATTATTTTAGTCTACAGTTTAGTTATTTTATCTAAAATAATACAGTTAAGAAAAATGTTACCTGAGTTGTGGTTAATGTCTGAGAAGAAAGTGATGTTATATGCAGGAAATGAAAATATCAGTGTTATTATAAGCAGGAAATGAAAGTATTATGCTATATGGAAAAATGGTGGGAGCCAAGAAAAGTGATGTTATATGCAGGAAAATGTTATATGCGGGAATGTTATAACAGGGTTCTACTGTATATAAACAACATTATTACCTCACTTTCCCACTGCAAATATCATCTTTACGCAGATGACCTTCAAATATACCTATCATCAAAAGTAAACAGTTTAAATGAAACGATGGAATACTTAAATGAGGATCTAACTTCGATAAAAGCATGGTGCAGGAAAAACGGCTTGCACATAAACCCAAATAAATCCCAAGCTATCTTAATTGGCACCATGAGACTTCTCAAGTCAGTTGATCGTGCCAGCCTGGGTAATGTCAAGATAGGTGACTCAATTATTCCTTTTAGCAGACATGTCAAAAACCTAGGTGTTTACATGGACAAGACATTGAACTGGACAATACAGTGTACTCGTATATGTAAAAAAATTCACTGCTCCTTACACTCTTTAAGAAAGCTGAAACGTTTTCTCACAGAAAATGTAAAAAAGTTGTTGGTACAATCACTTCTCATTCCACATTTCAATTATTGCGACATTTTACTTACGGATATAAATTAGAATTTGATGGCTAGGTTACAAGTACTTCTGAACTCATGCGTTCGGTATATTTTCAATTTGAAGAGACGAGATCACGCCACACCGTACTACAAAAAACTGAACTGGCTGCGTTTAAAGGAAAGGCGAAATACAAATTCCCTGGTATTGCTGCATAGAACTCTTTCTTATACCCAACCTGAATATTTACACAAACGTTTTCAGTTGGTCAAAAACAAGCATAGTCGTGATACAAGAGCCTCCTGTTCGAAAATATCAACTTCAGCATATAAAATTCAAAGCTAAGCTCAATCATTCTCCGTTTACCTATCAAAAGCCTGGAATGGGTTGCCAGATGACCTAAGGAATATAACATCCATAACAGTATTTAAGAATCAAATAAGAAAACTATTACTTTCTATGCAACATCCAAATGAAAATTCTTGTGTTCAATTATAAATTGTAAACCTTAAATTGAAGGGTTACAATAGTATTAAAACATTGCCTATGAAGCTGGCAAAAAAAATAAATAACACTTTATTCATTTATACAGTCCATTATTTATCATGTAAACATTGAGTAAGTGTATAATTAGGTGTAAAATTCATAGTAATTATAATTATGTAATGTAGGTTTAATGTTTGTTACAATAGTTGGTCATGGATAATTTTATTTCTTCTTTTTATTGCGTAATTTTAGTTTATTATTCCTGGTTGTCTTTGTTTTGCTTTTTTTTATCATGGTTAAATGTAAGAAAAGGCACATGCCTTAATTTCGCCATGTAAAATTAAGACGAAAATAAAATAAATAAATAAGAACTTGACAAAATGTTTGTCACTTCTACCCTCATCTCTCCCACTACCCTGTTAAACATGAAAATTGATGACCTAACCATCATCTTTAACTACCACACCAAGATTTGATAGCTCACCCAAGAAAGGTATCAAATCCTCTGACAGCTACTGATGCGGCAATGTTGACAAAAAACACAGATAACAGCACCTCATAGTTTAATTTTGTCAGTCAACAGAACTTGTTAGGTTTAAGATGCCAGACAATATCACTTGCTAGATTATGAGAGTGTGGCACATAATTCAACGCTAAAAGCATTTATCTATAACTGTAGGTTTCTTGAAGCCAATTTACGAAACTTAAACAATAGCAATCCTAGACGATAGTTCTAGCCAACATTTAAAACAAAATTGTTTCCAGTGTTACGAACTTCTGAGACGCAATCTCTGACACCGGAACCTCGTGCATTTTACTGCTGCACAAGAGATCACGCGTAACGAATTAGTAATTCTGGATAAATATTTACTCATAAATAAAGTTTGCAAATATCATTATCTAGGATTGTCATTGAGTATTTTATCCATATTGGCTTCGAAAAAAGCATAGAAATCAATTGATGTTTTCAGCATTTATTTATCTACCACGCACACTTACAGTTATCAAACAACAGCAACTGATAGGTCAATGTTATCAGCCAACAACACCTGGTGGATCAATGTTTTCAGACAACCATTCCTGAATTATCTTTGTTGTCATAAAAGAGCACCTAGTGAGTAAATGTTGTCAACAGTACCATGTGGGTCAAAGTTGTCAGACAACAGCTCTTAGTGGGTCAATGTTGTCAAAAAACCACTCTTGATCAGTCAGGCAACAACATCTGGTGGGTCAATGTCATCAGACAACAGCACCTGGTGGATGTCACCAGAAAACAGTTCCCGATATGTCAAAGTTGCCAGACAACAACACCTCTGTGAACCAGGCACAATTCTAGATGGGGGCTAGGCCCTGATTTTTCAAATGTGGTTTATGTGATTGACGTCTTTGGCCGGTAGGTTTTTTTGAGGCACTCCCAATTTCCGTCCTTCATATTCTGTCACTTCTTCATAGTACAGCTTCATTTCAAATCCTTCTTTGGGGTTCAGACGTCTGGCAAATTAGGGCTATGATGTTCTGCCCTGGGTGCTCTCTCCGTATGCAATTTATTTAAGTTGAAAGAAAAAAACTTAAGTCAGAGTTGCAGTTAATCAAATTATAGGGACTACATTAATTTCTGAAACAGTGGTTCCGTAGCACATTACTAAAGTCCGTTATTTCTGGATATTCATGGATATGGACATTGTAAGGTACTTTACCATCCCTCCCTATTCCAAATTTATATTATTGCGATTTTTTATTTTGTAATGTTTTTTTTATACAGTAGTGAATAGTCAAAGATTTTATTCACGTTAGTGATTTTAAGTACTATCTGGCTTATGTATATGTCATATAGATCCCCAAGATGCTTAACCAAGTGTGTAGTGATTGCTATTAACAATATGTCACATGGTCACCCAGTAGAGTGAAGGTGAACCCGGCCTACTGACTTAATGTGGATATTTTAATTTATGTTGCATTTTTAATCCATAATTATGATACTTACCTGCATACAAGAACTTTAGTGCTGCGCCATAATTTTAAGATCATGTCAACATAACAGCAAACAAGGACATTCATTATTTTTTATTCCAGTTAGTTTAAGTCTATAGCTATATTATCTATCGGTGGGCCAAATCAAATGGTATATACTGTTTATTTCACTTTACTTTATATGTATTTACAATAGGAACGTGTCCAGATGCATTCTGTGTGATTTAAAGGGTCTTGGTGTTTTAAACTTGTAATTTGTCATAAGCAGCCTTTGTACCTAAAATAAAAATTTTGTTTGTCATCTGTTTTTGGCAGAAATTGGCATTTACATGAAGGAAAACATATTTGAATTATTCTTGTTTAATTGTTGAGTAATAATGCGATAATCTTTCCTGTGTTTAGCATAATTTTAAAAGGCATTTTGCCGCAATCGAATTTAGTTACAGTCTGGACACATATTTAATAGTAATTTTGACCACATGATATATCGCTATTTTGGGTGACGAGACTTCCGGTCCCTGGGTGTGGTGGCGCTGGTGGGTCAGGAGAGGTTATCTTTTCGGGAGAAGCAGTGGAAGAGGGTGGATGTGTCCCGGAGTTGCGCGACTGACGTGATGGCCACATGGTCAAGTGTGTGGTTGAGAATAATGTGTAAATGTGATGTCGGTGTTTAATGGAAGCTGCAGTCTAACCAACTACTATTGATTTGCCTGTTTAATGTACTTGCGTAGTAATCTGTTTTGAGATGATGGCCCACCAATTTCAATAGTTTGTACTGACTTAACTGTTTGTGTTACTGCAAGAAATATACTAAGTACCTCAGGACTTTTATCGACTGTTATTGACCTAACAAATCGACACCAATTTTTTAGCCCACCCTGTTACGAGAGAACAGTCGATCGTGCTCTCCACTGAGATATTAATTGCAAAATCACTTATATCAATGGCAGGCAACATAATGTCGGATCCTGTACGGCCATTGCAAGTTTATGTTCGTAGCTAGAACTTTAGCACTACAACATGAACACATAACTACTTATAAAAGAACATTAAGTATTATAGAACCTTATTAAAATGCCAACTGTGAATGGCAAGAAAACCTGTCTTTATACAAGATTTGTGTTTTATTCAGACAATTTACATGTATTATAGAGCTATGGTGCACATAAAAGTAGTTGTTATAGTGAAGGTAGTGTTACAAGCCATGCTCTTTATTATGCGGTTTTACCGTACTACAGATTTTATACACAAAGAAAATAACTTATTTGCACACACATAACAGAATATTAATACTACAGATATTAAACATAAAGAAAATAACTCATTAGGACTGGATCTAGCGTAGACAGAAAATAATCCTGAAACTTAATATGCTATATTCTCCTGCAGAAATAAATTTTGTACAATATTATACAGTGTTTATTAAGTGAAACAGGAATATACTGTCATTAGCACAATCAAATCCATTTCTCAATGTTGGCTCCACGTGGCCGACATTGTCTTGATTCTTCATTCCTTTTAAAACATCATGTCAGCATAAAGCAAACTTACTGGAAAATTAACTCTTCTGCTATTTTATCACTTGCTTACATTAGCTATGAAAAAAAATGTACAAATAATTTGAAAACTCAACCAAAGTATTTTGGGAGGTGAAGGTGGTTAATCCTTGTGATAAACAATGACAATAATGTACTCAAAGTTAAAGCCGGATTCACAACCACATTTAACGTACAAATACACGCACGTACATTAAATGTTAAGAGATTGGATTCACAACAACTTTTTTTCTGCACCAGCGCGAAAAATGTTTATTTCACTACAAAATGTCGCTAATAGATGATCGTAATTTATATTTATTTTTATTTTTGTAGCGAATTAAATAATTTATGACCACGAGATAAATGATTTCTCAGTATAAATTAATATTTTATTCAATCTTACGTGTGCACGTGTTGCATTCACAACCACCACTTAGTGTACGTACGTACAAAGTAGAAAGTTGATCAACTCCACTAAGTACGTACGCTACACGAGGATGTGAATGCTAGTATGTACAATCGGTGTTTCTACTTTTACGCGTACGTACGCTAAGTGGTGGTTGTGAATCCAGATTAGCAGCCTAGCTGAACTTATAAGGGAGATATCAGCCCTTGAACAGTGAGTTTAAAATAATTTTTATTGCAAGGTATCAACTCGATGCTGAATAAAACCACAACTTTAAGAAGATGTAGGCCATATGGAAAAACTTTGAATTTAAAAAAATTTAGGTGACACTCCCGTAACACAACTTTTACGTCATCATGTACTGTGGCCATTTAATACAGTCAACGTACATAAGTACATCATATTGAACAAATTTGGGGCTCCTGGTGCCAGTACTCAGCATCTACAGTTTCCTCTAAAATGAACACAAAATATGTCAGTGGCAACGTAAATATGCCTTTGAGGTATATTATGTTATGAAGACTACATTTTGAGGTAAACTATAATTGGCAAGACAAAACCGTCAACATTTTCTATGCAGATTTACCTCCAGAATCATTTTGGCCAAGTTTCTGAAGAGCCAACATAACTGTTTTAATTTTATACCAAGACAATGTCATTAATGCACACAGAATGTAACAGCTGTATTACCTAGAACGCCCACAACTAAAAAAAAATTTTTTTTTCAGCCCTCCAACTTAACATAGCAAAACTGTCTTAGAAACTGACTGCCAACACACTACAGCATTCTATGTACTTGGTCTACCTTAACCACTTGCTGAAAACACCTATCCTGTAGTAAACTAAACCTACTATGCCTTGTCCTTTAACATCCAATATTAGCCCATTAAATTACTGGAAGCCTTAGATAAATAAAAAAAAAACTATTTTAACTTTAGAAATAAATAAGCAAGGTGTATTACCTCCGAGGATCTGAGGTTGTGTTTGTGGCTGTAGCTTTACTGAAAGAAGCTGAATTGTCGTGAGGTAGATGTCTACCCAAAGCCACAAAATATCTGTGAGCAATCAGAAGCCTCTGTTTGAACCTAGTGGCTGACAAAGTGCTGTTTGCTGCTTCATAGCACAACTCCTTCTGCTCAAAATTCAGGGAACGCATGCACATCTGTAGCTGATTCAAAGCTATAAACAAAAACATTACATTTGGAAAGAAAAAAAAAACATGGAAACAAATACTTATTTAGAAAAGCTTACATAATTATGTAACAATCGAACTTACAAAAAATGTGACACCATGGAAGACAATTTATTAGCAATATTTTATTACAACCAGCATCACCTACACACAATTGTAGTTTCAGAGAAATGTAACACCACTATTGCTAAAAATTCCTTATGTATTTTCTAAAGTCACCAAAAGTGGCAATATGAACATTGCTACAGCCTTTTACTTTTTAACTATAGTATAATCTATGCTCCTTATTACTTGGGTGTGATGCTTAATATACTGTAATAAAAATTGGCAGAGAAAAAAAACAAATATGTTAAATGACTAAAAAGTAAACAGGGCTTACAAAGTGCTCACTTTATCATGAACTCAATTTACACATAAAGCAAAACTATGTTAAGACATTTGTGGCATAAGTGAAAGAAATAATGATTATTAACCAGGAAAATTTCTTAAAAGGGTTCTATTATGAATTTGCACACAGTACATGAAAAATTATTTAACTGAATTTCCTTCCTTCCACCTCTCTCTCTCCCCCCCCCCCCCCCCCCCATAATATTTACTATAAGTTACACGCAGCACTTTTAAATACTCGTAGGACAAAGTGGTTGATATTAAAAAAGAGGCAAATGGCCTATCATATATGTGCTGCATTGGCCTTTTTAGCACTAAACCAGAGAAATATATTCTCCCAGTCCCATTAGACCGGAAACGTGTTGTATGAACTCCTGTTTTTAGTAAGTCAGAGATGTTGCATTATATAAGATGAAATTCCAGAAGCTTTTATTATACTTTTTCGAGAAAATTAAAACACTCAGCTTGATACTGACAATCTACTGTAGGGTTGAAACTTTATGGAAGCTGTCAGCATGGAGATGAGGTCGCAAGAGCAGCAGAGAGGCCGTCGATGCGCGCGCAGCACAGTAGGTGTAGCATTCATCCTGAAAACATAGCTACACTACTAGCCTATACTGCATGTTACGAGACATGAGAGACTGAAGGAACGTAGGCACGGACAACGGCCCTAAAAATTTATCCACAGTTGTTAAAATGTTAAGAACTACCAATATACTGCTTGAAATGTGTGCTTTAAAATTGGGAATAAGTTTTTTAGTTTAGCATATAAACTGCTGTAAAAACTTAATTCATGTGTGAGGAAGGCGGCAACCCCCCCTCCCCCTTTTTGTCTTTTTATTTCTACAGCATTTAGGAAAATATTTATTTTTTAATGAAGACTGAAATTGATCAACACTAAAATTGTTCTGGCCATCTTGTTGCAAATTGTTGTTACTATGTATGATGTGTAATTTCTTTCAAGAAAACTAATATTATAGCTTTTGCTAAATACACTCCACCTCCGCTTATCCGGCACGTTCAGGGGACAATGTGTGCAGAATATTTGCATTTGCGGATAACTGAACGACTTAAATAAACAAAATATAATAATTTTGATAAATACAGCAATTGTACCAAAAACAGCGTAATACTATACATACTTTCAGTTCAGGTGCTAGCTATTCATTATTACTAAAATACAGTGAAAAACATTTTGAACACACATAAAAATATAAATTTAAATACTACGTACTAATAAGACGCGGGCGGTACCTGTGAGTTATCTGTGCGACAGTCAGCTGCTCTCCCTCCCCTCTCCCCGCGCGCTACTGTCTCGTCCTTGGGAGGTCGCTCGGAGCTTGCTGACTCATGGACCAGCTGTGACTGGCAGTGCGTAACAACAGCAGTTTCCTTGTTTACATTCACTAATTGCTTAATGTCCGTAGACTTTATACACATATATATCTTTCACTTATTACGATGTTAAGTTATTTCCACCAACTGTTCACCCCTAATAATGTATGATTTATAAGTTATGTACACTACTTACGAAATATTTACACAGCAATAGGTATGTATGTGACACGCAAACGAAGTCAGCATTCCGAGTTAACTAAACTTTGCAAATGGCTCGTCTTTATTTACCGGCCTAATCACTATCACTTACGTCGTACAAGTCGCTCGTGCCATTCATGCCGCACATGCTCAGTGTTGACATACCACTCATGCCGGGTGTTGCATTACTTGCTACAGAGCGCGTACTTGTAGATGCAAGCAATTTCGTGAATCTATCTGTCAAACGTTGTTATTTCACGTGTCTTGGCCACTCATTTATTAATTCCTTCTGAATCATGTACAAGGACATGATTTGTTGCTTAGAGAAATAGCTTAGCTGCTGCAGACCAGTTATTAAGCGCTCTACATGATAAAGACACATCATCTTTGTTTGTCACGCCTGTGGCAGATTCAATTATCTCCTGGTCAGTGAAGTGATTGACAACGGGGACATCAATGTCAACTTGAAGCCATTCCTTAACATTTTCATCACGTTGACCTAATTTATAAACTTCAGGATTGATAATATTTTTGACATACTGTAACCGTGTGCTCATTGTTGTCGATTCAAAGCCTTTGAAGTCATCAATTTCACTTCATTTGTCGTTGGTCATGTCTACAAATGCTAAGGTTGGCCACAGTTTATGCCAAGCCTTGTGCAAAACTGAGTAGGGTATGCTGTCCCAAGCTCTAGCAAGTGCCCAAATCACATCACGCAGATTATATTCTTTCTTTATCTCAGCTAGAGTTTTTCCATCATTTAAACTTGACCAAAAAACTGCATAAACTCCTTACGATACAGACACTTCAATAATGGTAAGATGCCTTGATCTTGTGGCTGAATCAGTGCAGTACAATTTGGTGGTAGGAAAATAACAGATACATTTTCTTTGTCAAGTTTCTCAACTGGAGGATGTGCTGAGCAACTGTCAAGGAGAAGTACAATTTTACATTTAGGTTCCAAACTAATGTCGTTGCAGTGTTTACGAGACTGACAAAACTATTGAACCATTCACTTATTAGGTCTGACATAATCCAGGCTATTTTGCTTGCTTCATACTCAACTGGCCTGACCTTAACATCCTTAAGTGCTCCCGAACAAAGACTTTTACCAATGAATAATAACTTCACTTTGTGTGTTCTGATCACGTTGAAACACCCTAGCACAGTAAGATGATCTTTATTATCTTTCAGTCCACTGTGTGGTTCATCGCCTGTACACAAACTATATCGAGGCATGCAGTGCCAAAACAATGCAGTTTAGTCTGCATTGTATATTTGTTCAGGTGAGAGATTTTCATCCAAAACTAATTTCTCAAACTCACAAACTAACTCTGCAGCTTCTACATCGGCAGAAAGCATTTCTCCCTTTAGCTTGTAAGTTGAAATGCCATGACGTTGTTGGAATCTGTACAGGCACCCTTGAGAATAGTCACAATTAGATTCTACTATACCCCATGATGTACAAATTCTTTGTTTTAAAGCCGTAATATTTATTTTATACAGTATAAATCAAAAATATTTCTTTTAAGAACCAATTTAATGTATGTATTCTTTAACACTTCTGCCCTAAATTTGAATTACAATGTCATTTGTTAACAGTGATAGAAAAAAATTAGTATCCAATTTTTCTATCACTGTTTACAAATTGCATTTAACGCATAAAACAAATTTAGTGCAAACATGTAAAGGAACATATACATTTAATTGGTTCTTTGAACCAACATTTTTATTTATACTCTAAAACACATATTACGGTTTTACAATAAAGAATTTGTTCATCAGACGTACAGTGGAATATTAAATGGCAGGTTGAGTTTATCGTGAAACATTTTAGCTTGTTCAGTTAAAATGCACCAGATATCCTAACACCTTCACTACAACGTTGCCGGAACCACTCTCAATACATGGTCTAAATCCGTACTTTTACTTAACCGAGTTGTTTTACGAATTTCCATGAATTTATTTGACTGGCTATCGGCGTAATACATTTTTTTTTAATGTCATACATCGTAGAACTGCTCATGCCATAACACACACACAGTGATTTCACAGAAGCACCACTGTAAGTTTTGTTAAAATGTCAACTTTAGCTTTGAAAGACAACACAATCTTTTTCCGTTTTTCACTAGAACCAGAACTCACATTTGTTCTCCTTTTAGTAGTCATTGTGCAACACAGCACTGAAACAACTCAAATTGTACGTGTGTGAGCAAGCTATGCAGCTACTTCATTGCCAGATATCCGACTTTCCGAGACAGACTGCTTCATTACGTAAGATATATGCAGGTCTAGCACACTGGTAGTTACATACTCGTCTAGGGAAGGCCGGCTGGGAAGGCGATTACATAACTGCACGGACCTTATCGTTTGAAGGAGGGAGGGCAATAGTCACAGCACACCAGCACTCTACTACTCAGCCACCCACCTGCCTGCATCACATTTTCACATGCCAACCTCCGTGCCACAGTGGGTTGGCACGCCGGTTCTCTGTGTGAAGGGTTCCGGATTCAAGTCCTGGACAAGTGGTGATAGTTTTTAATGAGCAATTTGGACAGAGAAGTTTACACGTGTATTTGTCTCAAATAACCTCGGCTGCTGATAGGAAAAAATATTAATACATAAAAATTTTAAAGAATTTTTTTAAAAATTCTAAAAATGTTTTACAAATTTTTTAATGGTTGACAGATGTGTGCCGGATAACTGAATGCCGGATAAGTGGTGGAGGAGTGTAGTTAATTAACAAAAGTTCAATCAAACTTAATTAATTAAATAATTTAATAAAAATAATATGGGTTTTAGCTGTGGAACAATAAGGCTTAGTAGTAAACAGAATTTAAACGAGATGGCTAGAACAATTCTGATATTTGTGTTAGGTAAAATTAATTCTTGTAATAACTACAGAAATGAAAGAGCTAGTCTTTAAACATGAAAAGAATTATTTTTTTAACATTTCAAATTTAAAAGTAGTTAAGTTATGTTGTGATTTTGTGGACATAAAATTTTATGTAAAAATTTTATTATCATCATCTGTAATACTAATTATGTCTTGTTATCGTTTACAGTTTATTTCATTGACAGTCATGTAAGCAGCAGGAGCAAGAACACTGCATTATTGAGAACACATAACACATTTTTATAACAGGATTTATGTAATATAATTGGTATGCTGGCAGAACATTTTAAATACCAGAAAGGAAAGGACTATGAACAAGTACCCTTATTACAGGGGCTTCACTGTAGTTTTTCTAAGCAGGGCAGAGGTGTCTTATATATGTCAGAAATAAATTAGTTTAAACTGATAATCTGCAATTTTGTCAAGTTCTATTTAATAATTCTAGAACCGTAAGTGTTAAGATGTATTTTTTAAACTTTCAGCTTGGTTTGACGCTTGCTTCAGAGTTATTGAGCATTTTATAATAGTGTCACTTTTTATATTGTATTTTACACACCGAGATTGTTGCTGCTACACTCATCCAACACTACTGGAACAGAGTTAGGTTCGTTTACCATCTTTAATAGAATTATTTGCACGAGAAGTTGATGTTGATTAATTATTTGTGATCTGCCAGAATTTCAAAACATAAACCTATTATTGATACTTATCCATGGAAAACCTAGATACATCTAGTGTTGCATGTACGTTTAGCACGCTAGCCACTATGAGTACCAGCGACCAGATCAATTTCATTTACCGTATATAAACTGTGAGATTTATTTTTGTTGGTTTCTTTTGATTTTAAGAGTCTCAGCAACCTTATGCCGTCTACCTAATTTCATTTTCTATCTACTGTGCTATGATTGCTTTCTGTTGTTTCCACCATGAGAGTACAGTAAACCCTCATTTTACCAGACTAATTGGGGGGAGGTGTGGTCCGGTAAATCAGAATGTTCGCTAAATGGCGAAATACCAAAATTTGCTCAAGAAAATATGACGCAATGCCATCACATCCTCTTATAAAATACGTTAACGCCCACCCCGATTTTTAACACTTTGCCATTTAGGCCTAAGAGCACTAGTATTCACCTGCAACTTTGCTGATTGCTGTGTTGCCGTTTATTTTCACGTAATAATAATATCCTAGCATGTAAGAGTGTGAAGACGAAGCTTTAATTGTGAAACAGTATTTACTTACGCCCCTGTGTTTATCCAGTGTTTATTTTCCATGTTTAATTGCCTTCGTAACATTGGTTAACCTGTACAAGTGTTTGTTTATAAATACGGCCGAGTGCCTTACCAGTGGTGCCAATCCCGTGCACGGACTCTGTAAAAGTGCACTACAACAGCAATCACGGGAAATACGCACATAAATATAAATTGTACTGTTTGATATTGCTTAAAAATTTGTTTTATTATTATGTAAGTGTTTCAGTGAATTAATTATAGTGTTAAACGGCAATACGCCCATTCATAGTTAAAGTTGGGAAGTTTGTTTGTATAGCAGAGTAAATTTGTGCCCCAAGAAAGTATTTCCTTAGTGTAAGTGTGGCACACCTGTAGATGCAGACGGCCTCGAGCAGCCGAGCTGCCATTTTGCTAACTGTAATTCAGCCCTCCTCAGGGGTATATAAGGCGGGCGCCAAGATAGTCAGTCGTCAGCGGCTCAGCCTTTGGGCCGGGTCAGCCTGGCACCCCTGCGAGAGTTCGTTGGCAGCTCCTCTGAGTTCCCATCTCTAAGCACCCCTGTTTCCGGAAGAAACCCCTTCTCCGAAGAACTTCTTGCAAATTGAGACCTTCGCCCAACCCTGGTCGTTGACTTCTTGCAAAGGGAGTCCTGCCGAAAGTATCAGAGGCGACTTCTTGACAATGGAGACCCTCACCCCTTACCTACCTATCCGAGGCGACTTCTTGAAAATGGATACCCTCACCCCTCCTACACTGTACCCGTACCTACCAAACCTGCTGAGAGCCTGGGAAGGAAGGAACACTGTCAAATCCGTGCCGTGCATGAGTAAAAGGGAATACACCCAAAGAAATGTCAGTTATAAAGTGTTGGTGTGCACTTCGCTGCCTCGTAAAGTTATTGGAAGATACAGAATGTAGTAAACTTTCCTTGGGATCAGAGAGATCGCCGTATAATTAGCAGTAACCCAGTCTGGCCCGTTAATCCAGTATCGTCGACGGCGCAGCGCCTTCAGTCATAGGCTATTGAATGTTGTTGCAAACCTCTTGGGATCAAAGAGATGATCGAGACCCAGTTTCAGCCACAAGTAAAGGTCATAATCCTGCCCAGTATTTGAACGGCCCGGAGTGCCATGTAGAACTGTATGCATCATAATATGTCCTGTGGGCTTAGTATTGTATTTCCAAGTTGTCGTATAATTGTTACTGTCGTATCCTGTTGCCGTATCTCATATTGAGACCCCAGTGTTAAAATGTATGTCATCAAATTGTGATTGACTCAAACCCTGATTGTGGACCATGTACCAAAGATAATGTTGTATTCATCACGCTGTGACAAGTACTGTAACTTGTGTTAATGAATATAAACACCTCAAGAAACTGAATTACCGTGTTTTCTCCTTTCATGAGATTAACCTGTGTACCAGCCTTGATATCTAATACAAGGCGAGTGATATATGCCTTGCCTTCTATTTATGTAAAAGATGACAACCTGTGCTAACAAGTAGAGTTTGTCCTTGTTGGCTCACTCAGTAGTCACTCGCTGGGTCGAGGATAACTCTATCTCTAACTGCTCTAGAAGAACCACACCAATATCTCATGCATCTAGAATCACACACTGCTCACATTCAGCAATCTTACATGCAGCCCCGCACATCTAGTGCAGTGGGATTCGCGTCAAAATAGACAACTAGCTGATAGATATATAGCAGTGTGATACATGTTGCAAGGCAGCGTGTTTGTTGTCGTCAAATCACTGGAAGTGGGCGAGGAGGAAGGTGGTGTGTAATGACTATCGGGAGTAGAAAGATGAGCATGCACCTTTGTCCGCTCATTGAGATAACCAAGGGTGGTGGGCAAGGGAAGAGTAGGAAAGGGATAGAATAAGGAGGAAAATGTTTGCTATCAGCTTGGTTTCATGTTACGTTGCGTGGTAACATGTGACGCGTGAACTTGAGCTACTGTTTTGTATTTCACAGTATGTGATTATTTACTAAATAGGTATAACACAAACAAAACATTTCCAGCTAAACTACCGCTGTTTGAATCCCGACCCAGCATCGTATACAGTGTCTGTGAGATAATAATCTAGCCGCCGTCCTTTAGACTCTTTCTGGAGGAGAAGGGACAGAAATGCCGAGCATGAGAAAGATGTGTTGCACTAGTTTGTCCGCAGCAGATTTTATCTCTACACCTCGCACATTTATACCGCACGTGCGTTGTTTAACACACACTGCCTTGTCGGGCAAAGATGCAGTAGCAAAAAATTTCATGCGTTTCCTAAGTCCAACAGTGCCAATTTATTTTAATTTTTTTTGTTCAACATTATATTTCAACACATAACTCTTCAACTTATCTTCTGCTTTACGAATGTCTGACACAGTTTGTTTCTTGACACCATAATCAGAACATAACTTTGCTACCAAAACACCGGCCTCTTTAACTTTTCTATTAGTTCAATTTTTTTTACTTAATGTCAAAGTTATTACTCTCTTTCTTTTTTGTCCTGTAGCAGACTCCATCTCATTTTAAAAAATTCACAATCTTTAATGCACAGGTACATTAACTGCATAAACAATTCAAGTAGACAGACACGACAGTCGTTCTTGTCCGGACACGCCAAAACACTGATGAGCGATTATCTCTGCTTACCGTCTTACTAGGCTATCTCTGCGCACACCAGATGTTGCTCACCAAAGCACAATAACCAGGTTGGTCTTACGCTGTTAATCTTACAGTTCCGTAAAAAAACTCAGGTAGACAATCATTCTTGCCCACACAGCACATACTCCAATGCGCAATTTAAAATAGCTCTGCCTTTACGCGGCTATCCGTGCACGCGCCTGATGTCACTCACCAAAGCACAATAACCAGGTAGGTCTTATGCTGCATATGACAAGTAGACCTGACAGTGGAATAATTTTGTATCGCCAGATTTTGTCCGTTAAATACAAAGTCCGCTGAATGGAGGTCCGATAAAACGAGGGTTCACTGTATCATATTTTCATCTGGTTTCTTTGATTAAATTAAAATTTTGCAGATATATTTCACAAATTAAGGTTAATAATTTTCAATAAATTTCCTTTGCTAAACTTATTAGTGTGAGTCTGATTTATTCCATAAACATTCCTTGATAACAACTCAGCTAATATTTCATTTAATTTTTCAGATGAATAATTTTGAAGACAGATACTGACTTGGGATGACTATCTGTCGAGGTAAATTCCAGTTCTTTGGTAAAGTTTATGTGTACCCTGCGGACCATAAATGTGGAGATAGCATTTATTTTATTCACACTTATTTTAAGTAAGTCAACCTACACATCCATGTGTACACATTATTCATTTCATTAAATTGCACCACTAGACCACATTACACAATTTTGTATCTATTTTCTTAAAGGGTCTATTATACTGCACCTGTTAACACGCTCTATATGGTGTATTAAATACGACTCATTGGTATTCAAATATCAGTCATGATTGCTTTCCTTTTTCCTTACAGTATAGTAAAAAAAGAAGATATCAAGTGTAATGATAAGTACTCTAGGAACCTAATGTGCTATGGCCTGATACCCATGAGGAGAGAGAAAGTGACATGAGAACATGTTTTTGTTACAGAGCAAGTACGTCCTATCCGTACTAAGTGTATGCTGAGTATGATCGTGCCATGCCATGTCGACAGTACAATTTCCCAGCACTTGGGAACTCAACCACCATGTTTGGTTCTTATGGTATGTAACCAATACACACACTGATACAAAGACAATAAACAGAACTACGGCTTTGGATTTCCTTGATCAAAGATGTTAAGTTATCATCACTTCCAGGTGCTGTGAGAGTCTACAGTGTTTACCTCACTCAATCTGCATTACTGGTAACTCACAAAATACAAAGTTACAATAAATAAACAGTAAAGACACGGCAGGACATTTCCTCCTGGTTAAAAGAAGACAAGGCACGTACTGGCAATCTGCAACAAGTACGTAACAGCCTATGCATGCTTGGCTTACATGGCTGGGGCCCCCATGTCCAGCTGTCTATCTGCGGCTGAGAGGGAGGTGGGTTGACTGCCTTCATTTCCACCTGGGTGGCCTCCTCCTGGTCCAGGCGCTGGCATGCTGAACAGTTGCAGCCCGTCTGAGGACCACATATGCCATCACAGCAAGGGCACGTCAACACCCTAAGGCCACAGTAGTAGTGGCCACTCTCCCCTGGGCAAACATATCCACATTCAGCTTGTACATTAAGAGTAAATGTGATGCTCACATTTTCAAAACACATTCTGAAAAACAGTCCCCCCTCCTAAATGCCTATAAACTGCTCGAATTTCCAACACACTCAATGATCACATTTTAATATAACTGCAGTTATCTAACAAGATTCTCTAAGAAAATTTGTCAAAAAAATTTTGTAATTTTGACATTTTCCAAACACTACTTTTAACATAATTATTTTCCATTTTTAGTGTGTTAAAAGGAACAGGCATAGTACTAATATAAGTTTAAGAAAATTCTCTGAATGGAATAAAGTGTGTAGTATAAATGTCACAATGTTTACAAAACACTTAGTGGAATATTATGAATATGTATTAATTGTTTAACAGTGACACAAGTGTCCAATGTCACTTTTTTAAACTTAAACACACAAATTATCTTGGTCACCAGAAGACTACAAACAGTTTGTAAACTTGTGTAAATATAAACAATATCACAATAATGAGTTGAATAAGATAAGAAAATATGCACGAATAGTAACAAATTTAAATACAGTTAACTTCTGATCATCCACAATAATTCAGAGGGAAGGGGAGGGAGTTACACAGATAATCCACTTTTAGTCATATGAGTGATATATTCACACACAAATAATTAAGAGTTAACTGTACCTGTATTTGCAGAGTACCCTCTAGTTTAATTCAGAGACTAGAGTACTACTGAACTAATTCAACACATATTTGGTATTATGCAATTATCAGGTCAGTACATCCTCTGTGATCTCTAGCTCAATAATAACAAATCAAACACCTTATATCTTTTTTTTTATAGTTCCTACTGCAGTATGTATTTACTTTTCTCGTAAACAAAAAAAAATCCTACTGACCCTTTCCACCTCAAAACAGGCAGAAAATGTTAGTGGACCTCTCCCAATTGTGTTGGGAAAAATATATATATCATTAACGCATGAGAAACAGCTTTAAATAATTATTCCCCAAAAAATAATTTCTTGGCTGAGGTACAGTAACTCAAAGATCAACTGGAAATAACCCAATGTGGAAATTTATGCAAAACACTTAATTTTTAAACACATTTAATTTGGAGATTATAAGTTTTAGGAAAATGAGGTTTTATATTTGTTGGATACTGAATTAAACTATATTTTAAACTAAAACACCAAATTTAATGCTGCAAATAATATTAACAAAATGAACCAAATTATGTCTTAAAGATTTTTTTTTTTTAATTTTTGTATAGATTAAGGTGATAATTCAGGTGTGATATGAACCAACACTGCTAAGTACTGTAACTGGACTTTTATTAATATTTCTCCACTTCCCAAAATGCTTTACTTGCCAAGAAATTTACTGTCAAATGTGAGAAAAAGTTCTAAATAAGTCTGAATGATATGCACTTAAGCTATGGTAACACCATTTTTGAGTTTTGCTACTCTGTCATTAATTTTTTTGATGAAATATGTGTAACTGGCTATTTATTACCTCTGTGATGATTGAAACATACAGATGTGTGGAAATGTTAACGTGAAGGTAAAATGTGTACGCCAGTGGATGACAGAGAAGGCACATTATTAATTCCGTTTGTTATCTTTTTCTGTCCCTCATATGTGGGCAGGTGCCCCATGAGTTGAAGATTATTTTGTATGTGTGGTATTTGTAAATGTTGGTGGACGAAATAGTGAGCAGACTTAGCTTATGTAGACAGTAGTGATATGGTGTCCTGACCTATTTGACCATTTAGAATTGAATAATGGGACTACTGTCTGCTCAAACCCCATGAGTCAGTATGCCTTGTTCACAGTCTGTTACTGTTCAAGAATGAGTGTAAATCAATAACCCATGTTTGAAGAGGGAACAACTTCATATAAATAAGTCTACACTTAATGGTTCACAAAGAGTACACATTACATGATAATTTGTGCAAAAACTGTTACACTCTGTAAAAATAAGGCTAAGTGAATCCATAGCTGGTGAAGAACATGTGAAGATTTCATCAACCTTAACTTCAATTGACGATTTTTAGAAAGTATTTAACACTAGCATCAACAAACTTAAAACAAATGGAATCTCACACATAAAATATCCATTAAAAACAAGTCCCGCAAGAATGAATACAGTGTTAAAGTAAAATGGTATAAATAGAATCCACAGTCTAAAACCGCAGTAGACAAACGAGAAACTGTTTATCAGGTTGGCCTAGTTGGAAGTTATGCTCAACTATGTCGAGATGACTTGCACATAGCTTGCACAGAATGAATGGTTTTCTAATTTTAACACAGCAATGCAATCTGTAAATTATAATGAAAGGGTTTGCTTGCTTACATTTTACAGTTTCCAAATTCCATGCTGTTCAAATTTTGATGTTTGAAAACCATTTCCACACTGGCATATCTCAACCTGATTTTCAAGTGGCCATACATCAACACATACATTTTTTCAGACAAAATCCTATTAGAAAGTTTTTTGTCTTTTGTGTGCATTTTGTGTGTGCGTGAGCGTGTGCATGTGTATATACACTAAGACAAACTGTACTATTGTGGACATACGCCATTGCGATATATGTCATCCCAGAAATCTTAGAATGAGACTAAGAAACACAAACAAAAAAAAAAAAAGAGAAAACAAGCCTAGGCTGTAGTCAGTAGTTTGTTTTTCTTACTCTCATTCTAAGATTTCTGAGACAATATATATCGCAATGGTGTATATCCACAATAGTACAGTTTGCCATTCTGTCCCACTGCAAGAAACGTTCAAAGACATTATACACACTGTATATATCTTGGATTTGATCTACTAAGTCTAAGACTTTGCCATTTATTTCAACACACTTTAATAATACCATTTACAACATGATAGTACCATAATTATTTTAAAGCATTATACATACATATACTAGACAAAACAGCTGCTAACTTTAACTTATTTTATCATAACAAATTTTATTGCCACAATAATATCACATACACCCAGTACCCTACTCTTCCTTCACCTTTGTGCGCCAAGATGCCAACAGCATTAAGCAAGCCATCACTAAATGGCCCTGTCAGCTCACAGTCCTTGACCATTTCATTCCATAGCTGAGACAACCCATCTGGATGCAGAATTTTTTGCAAGTCAGTCTTCAGCCACTTGTTATCCAAGCGGCTTTGAGTTCGCACAATAATGTCCATTGACCCACTCATATCTGAAGGCTATACACACTCAACATTTGGAGTTTATGACCTGAAAGAAAGAAGAAACATTTATAATCACATAAATTAAAACACTAAGGGCCGTTTCTATAAACGGCTTTCGAATGACAACCAACTGCTCACCAATGCTTTCTCTATGGGGATAGCAGTTGGTTGTCATACAAAAGCTGTTTATAGATACGGTCCTAAAACTTACAGCCTAAATTCCAATACAAAATTTGATAATGCAAATTAAGTAAAACACGTATCATCTCCAAAACTGAAAATAATTTCTCAAAACTAAAACACTTCTTAATTTTATTGTGGCATACCATTTTTTCAAAAAGGATTAAAATATGTACCTAACTAGTGATTTCAAAGTGTGTGTTAGTATGAAGACCAAAGACAGAGCCTATAATCTCCCAGAATAATCTGCAACTGAATATGAAGCAAAAAGTGAGAGACCCACATCTGACTCAGCTGTGCAAGAGAGGTTTTCAAAGAATGATGGAAAACCTGAGGCCACAAAAAGTAACAATATCTCATCAAAGTTTTAAATTTCCGAGGATTTTGCTGCTATAGACTTAAAGTGTTTCAAGTAGTCTGTTATTTTTTTTTCAAGTTTATGATAATGGTCTTTTTCAAAATTTAACAATTTTTAATTTATTACGTCAAAACAAATAGGATGATGCTGCAACTAGCCAACTTCCACTCACCATGGTGACAGTTCTCTTTTAGATGCAGTCAAAAGAAAATGTAAATAAGTAATTTGGGACCCTCACCTTCTGTAAAACTGAAACAATTCTAAACAACTTTGTTAATAATTTTCCAGATTTTTTTCTGTGCCAAGCTACCCTATATTACTCTGACTCATTTTCATTATTATTTATTTGTGCATTGCATACTCACATGCCGTAAAATTTTCATAAGACAGAAACAGCTAAAGCTTAAATTTATATTGGTTAACACCAGTCTGCCCTGCAAGTAAACCAGCTGCGATTTAACACAATTACGAGAACAATTTCAGAGGACTATTTACTAACTGCTTTTAGACTGTGGGTAAGTTTTTATTTAGTATGTACCAAAAAACTTTACCGTCTGTGTCTGTCTGAAATGTTCCTTTCATGTAAAATGGCATACAGTTCAGTTGATACCACAGTCCTCTGTTTCAACAGCCATGTGAGTCGCACAACTCCTGAGATGACTTACTCTGTGGATGTGTCCCCAACCAAAGTTCATAACAATATTCCGTAACTTCCAAGTCCAACTTCCGACAGACACCAACTCCAGTCGCTCCACGTGGATGAAGCAGCATGAATGTGTCAAATACCACGACCAATGCAACAGCACAAAACCAATATTTAACTATATAAAAATTAATTCTATTACATATTACTTGATAAATTTGAATACAGCATGTAACTAAAAGCTCTATCCTGTCACAATGACTGAGTGCCATTTTATTAGATTTTCAGATATTTGAATAAAAGAATTTTAGTTTAATATAAATGCACAAGAGAAGCATTACAAAAGAGTTGTTATGAAATCTTTTAGAGTTTTACAAGAACGTCTCTTCTGGAAAATCTACACAATAGCTGCTTCTTGGAAAATCTATACGCAAGGATTGATTTATCAGACTCCAGCAGACTACTTGAAACAGGTAAAAAAAAAATAACAATCTCAATTCAATATACACACCATGCAGAATTACTGTGAATACAAACACAAATCAGCTTGTGATGTTAAGGGGGATCAGTTCCTGCCATCTTACAATCTTAGAATTCTTCCATTTCCGTTGTAAGTTCCATACAATGACAAACTAAATAAGTATTTTGGATGTATGGCAGTGTAGCAATTTGCCCCCATTGCAAGAATCATTAGAAAATAACTTCCATACAATGAGACATGAAAATACCTACTCCCGTGTTACCAAATTTTCACACATTCCCTAACTTTCTCAGTTTTTTGACTAATAACCTTTCAGAGGAAGAAAGTCATTTTTTTTCTGCAGATTGTCACAGGTATAGTATGAGCAATAGTAACTGAGCAATGCAAACTGAATAGATACAATGTAAGAAACTAATCCCTCTGTCAAAGCATAAAACACGATAAAAAAATATGTAGGCCAAATTAAATGCAGAATATCCATTATTCCAACATGGAGGGTACTAATCACCTAACAAGAAATATGGTCATTAGTGTATCTCCAGCAAAAATACTGAAACAAAGCAGGGTGGGAAAAAAACTATGCAGAGTAGAAAATAGTAATCATAAAATACAAAAAAAAATTAATAGAATAATTAACTTGTGAGCAGCACTGAGATACGCAACAAGACAAGCTGAACTGTTGAAAATTATCAACTGCATGTAAGTATGTATATAAAAAGTAAGAATGCCTAGGCAAATAAAGAGAGAAAATCCTTTGGAAATCATACCTGTTTGTTACCTCATTAACACACTGGTATCTCTTCCAACAGGCCACATGACGACCTAAATGAAATTTCAGAAACGAAAACTCTTTTAAATATCTTCTCAAATTAGGTGCAAGATGAATTAATTTACTTATGCAATATCATATCACAATGGCATTTAGCAGAATATTAAGGCTGAATAATGCTTTCCCCGTAGTTAAGGGCAAGATCCAAGACATTAAGGGACCCTACCGTAACTTCAAATATGTTGCAGCAAGTTATGACTATTCTTTTCTTAAGAAACTACTTAACGGACATTATATTTGTATTTCTATGAACATAACATCCATTTTAATCTATGTTACTATAGTTTTAAAAATCTGGCACGTTGAATAGAAACATAATTTTCAAGCCCTTCAAAATGGCCAAAAATGGCAATCGGGAAAAACAACTACCGGATTCAAAAGAACCATAACAATAGAAACAAGCATTAGATTTTGAACAATGCTGCGCATAAATAAAATAAGTGTGTCACCGCTTAGTCCCAAAGAAAAAAGGATAGTAGTAAAGTACTGCACACCAGGTAAGTGGCTTGCGCGGAGAGGCTATAGCACATTTCAAACTCCGGTCAACGGCAACCTTACTACTTCATCAACATTTTCTGCCTCACACACTCAAGTTA
This sequence comes from Medauroidea extradentata, assembly GCA_003012365.1. Classification (NCBI taxonomy): domain Eukaryota; kingdom Metazoa; phylum Arthropoda; class Insecta; order Phasmatodea; family Phasmatidae; genus Medauroidea; species Medauroidea extradentata. The sequence continues at coordinate 59,615 of PNEQ01114178.1, forward strand.
AAGAGGGACTTAACTAGCAGAGACATCCGATTTCAAGCACCTAACTTCAGGTAATGATCAAGCGGTGAGGTAAGATAAGAAGGTTTTGCGGCCCTTTAACAACGAGGTCTTAAGAGCCGATGAGGGTTGATGCCGTGTCCGGTGAGAGTGAGGTAGGAATGGAGCTGCGTCGGAATGCTCTGGGCGCCACCCGGTTAAGCGTGTAGCCGGGAACACGAGGCTCGATGGGTCGTGGTCTGTTCGTGCCGGCGTGCCCCTCTCTCACCTGGCGAGTCGAAACAGCTGCGGATCGGGAAAAGTAGGGAGGACCTGGAGAAAACTACACCTTACATGGACACTTATGGGGCGGTCCACACCCCCATACCCTAGGGCCTTAAGTGAGCCAGTTCCAAAAGGGGAAAAAAAATTAAACACTGGGCTGGATAGTTGCACACGCACGTTACGAATCAGAGTCCCGAAGCTCACTACGTCCCTCTCGTTCTGTCCGTCACGGCCGCTGCTTCCAGACTCCTTCTTCATGCCCTGGTAGAGGGAGGGGGCAGCAAAGTCAAGTGTCCTGCACTGGCAGATGGCCGGGATGGCAGGTGTCACACGTCGGTGTCAAGTTAACACATGCCCTGCCACCGTCACTGATATGAAGGGACAACATAAAATCCTTGCCTGAGTCTGGATTCAAACCCAGGCAGGGTGACCACATACTACAACATAGAAAATTCCCTGATTATTCCCTGACGGAAAATCAAATATATTCCTGATATTTTACAAGAACCAAAACCACTTTCTTGGGTATTTATTCAATGTATTTTCAGTAAAGGTAAAGATTTCAAGTTCTTTCTAACAATTTTGTATTGCCCAGTCAGGGAATGTGACAAAAAAGTTCACCAGTAATAACCATGAACCTGATGACCAGGTATAGTCACACATTCATGAGGGTAAGTCTTAAAAAAAAAATAATGCTTCAAAATACCATTATTTTCCATCATATAAATTTTATGGAAGCTCTAAATAAGCCAGGCGAAAAATTCCCTGTATATAACAAAACTCCCTGAAATTTCCAGGTACCCTAGCCACAATTTCCTTGTTAATTCCAGATTTTCTAGGTATGTGGCCACCCTGTCAGTACTTCTCACACCGTAAGCTGGTGCCTTTACTCCCTTTTCTCTTACATTAGAACTTGTGTAAACAAATACATGTGGGTTAATCATTTGTAACAGACACTGTGTCAATATGCTTCTGAAAATAGTTCCCATTTATAAAACTTAACCATTGCGTGTCTATTTCTTATCAAGGTATGAAATTTACATCTCGCACGACCTTGCATATTTCTACTACCAGGTGCATATTTTCTTGTAAGTGTCACTTTTCACACTGCTTTTTAAAGCATTAGACAAGTCGTTACGTGTAACCAGTGCACGTGCCATGCGCAGTGAACTGTCTGTTCCTACAGTTATTGAATGTGTCTTGCTTTCATGATGACAAGGTGAGTCTCCTACCTGACCGTTTCAATTGAGCAGCATGGCATGTCGCAGTCAAGAATTGTTCGCTGGTGTCATGAAACATGCTTAAGGAAAACTGTTACAGAGTAGGGAAAAGATAATCATTCTGAATGTTTTTAACAATCTATGTCAACAGCATCAGACATTGCCTGTGAAGGAATTAGGTGCTATTACAGCGGAGATTATGGGTGTGTGTGCTGCCAGTATTTTCAGTGTGCGAAAGTAATTCTAGATAAAGGAAAACTTGTGACACATGGAAAGAAGAAAAAACTGGAACAAAGTGTAGTCTGTTATGTGATGGTTTTGTTAAAACTGCTATACATAGTAAATTCCACTTGGTTTTTCTTGTATAACGAAGCCCCAACTATAATAAAGTGCTTGCTATTATAAATGTTGAAGAGGATTTGCCAGCGACAAGCAACATAAGAATATGTATAAGTTACATAATTATTGTTATTAGACTGACACGTAGCCAACCATCAACATAGTCCTGACTGTGACGAATCGCTAGCTTTCACAGCTGAATAATATTGACATTGTTTATTTACAGCCGGACTAAACTAAGAGTAAAAGCACTGTAACCGACTTAGCTACGAAGGCCAGCAATGATTAAACTGTGTTGTAATGTTGGTGAAATGCTATATTTGCTTGGCAACCCCTAACTTACATATAAGCAATACAGTAAGTTACTTAAATTTTAGGGCGTGTTAATGAAATAGGTCATACTTGTTTGAGCCAATAGCTCTGTATACTATTTCTTCTTTGAAAAAGACCCAAAAGGTATCTAAGGAACAGCTTAACTACAACAGAATTGAGACCCAAAAAACAACAGCTCAAACATAGTCACAGCACATCAATAGAAGATATATGTCATCTATGCTTCAAGCTGCTTTTCAAAAACATGTTCTCATTCAGTAAGTAATAGACACAACCCAATATGTGCATTTGCAGTATCAATATGTCAGAATGTGTGAATATAAATGTGCATGGTACCAAAGCACGGCATGGTCCTTTCCGACGGGCACAAATTAAGAATGCAAAAAAATTATTGAAATTGATGATTTTGTGTGTGGTGGAGTGGGAAGGAAAGTGCACTAGCGTAGTTTTAAGTTGTCAGAAAAATTGTTCCAACATTAAATAAATTATACGAGGCTTTGTGGACTGATGGGATTTTGGACTGCAATAAAGAGTTTTAGCGAAAACTGCTAAAGAAACTAGGATTTCATTGGAAGACGTGTCAGTAAAGTAGAAATATTGGACTGACCCTTAGCCAAGTCGAACACAGCCAAAGCTTTTGCGACAGAGTCCATCATTCTAAAAATTTTTTTAACCTCTAGAGGGTTTATTTTAACACAGTCTTTTGGTTTCAGATGCTTTCACAGAGAAGTTGTCAAATAATAGGAAACATGAGTGGCACGACTGTTAGTTACAGCTACAGCAATGAGGGAGGAAAGGGGCAGAATGCTCCAGGTGGTCCCTGCCTAAATGGGGCCCTAAACTCTGAGAAAAAATTTAGATTCTTTCATTTTCCAATTGTAAAATACATACATCTATATTAACGATGATATTATGTGTATATTTCTGTAAGGATCTGTAACATATTTTACAATGTTATTTATACAAGCACGTTTGCAATAGTTAAAAATGTAGTCAGTAAATATTTTTTCTTAAAAATGTATTCAGACATTATGGCCCCAAACAATTATCTTCCCCAGGGTCCTAGAAATGTTGCTGTGGGTCTGCTAATAGTATTTGTTTCTCCTATAACCTTTATTTGTGTAATTATTTAATACGTATTAATATATTAGCGCGATTTGAATATCTGTGTATGATGACATATTTTCTAGCCATTACTACATTACGCAGTGCCTGCGTTATAAATGTGTCACATTCGTGTAAATCAGGCTGATATTCCATTACCTTGGTTTTGAGGGGAGGTGTCGGCATGGTCACATAATCCCCTCGAGTGCTAGAAGGGGGAAAGGGGAGGGCCAACATGTGCACAGTGAAACTGTGCAAGGTTAAAGGCCCTGCTACATAGAGACGGTGAGTCGTCGGTCGGTGACCAGTCGTTGCCATTCTGCCATCTGATTGGAGAATGTGACCATGACGTCAGAGTCGTTGTCGTGTTGTTGTCGGGGACGGTGGAGATGGCCAACTTTTATCTTTCACCGACAACTCGCCGACAATCCACCGACTCGCGATCATCATATGGCCACTACAGTTTTTTGATTAGCCATATATATGCGCCGAGAAAATTACGAGCCAATTTAAAGTGAAAAGTTTCTATTCGCGTCCACTACGATTTATATTGACCTTATTTTAAAGTATTTACTGCACCATTTGCAACAAAATTTTGCAAATATAAAAAGAAAACCACAACTGGCGATTGAGCTGCCATCTGTTATGAATTGCGGGAACTAAACTCACCAGCAAAGCAACGACTCTCAATGTAGCACGCAGCTAGGAAATGAACGACGCCGACCCGACAACAGCACGACAGCGACA
>PNEQ01114179.1:0-19906 GCA_003012365.1 Medauroidea extradentata
CGTCCATCCAGAAGTCCTATGGTTGTTCCTGAGTCTTGGTCTCCTTCACTCGTACTCGAATTGAGTCCGAGTTTCTAGAGGTTCTCCTGGGTATACGTCTTGGTGAGCTCTCCCCAACTACTTGCTGGCCGTCTTGGATATTTCACACACTTCAAGTTAAATTTTATTCAACTATTAGAGATGGAGTATTTTAACTACACATCATTACAGTGCTAAAATTGCCCACATCACAAACCCCTGAGAAATAGCGATCTACTAGCTGGACATGATGATGTATTTCGAATCTCTTAAATAGTTCTGAATAATTTGAAGAAATTATTTACGTCGTACATGATTTTTTTAAAATGATATCACAGTAGCCTGATTAAACCTCAGGTCATTTCCAGGCGTAGAAATTTGGATTAATACTAGATTCCTAGTAAGAGTCTAGATACGTCTTGCTACATTATTTGTAAAAATATAATGAATTATTTTTACTTTATTTCTGTAAATATTTGAATTTCCTACATTCCAAATTTTCATATCAGATAATTAATCAACAGTTTTCTTTTACGGAAGTGACCCGATTTAAGAGCCCGACACCTTTAAAATAAAATTTATTTCTTTTCTCCGACTTATCTACCCTTGTTTTTTTATTCCTAGTGTAAAGTTGTTTTGTTGAATTCTTCTCTTTGGGTTCTTTAATTCACTTAATAACTGCTGGCAATTTCTCTATATACACAAAGTAACAAAGTAATTGAGATGTTACAAGGTAGATGTTTACTTTTTTTTTTTGTAGTTAATTCGGACGAATTAAAGTTTTAATTTGTCTATAACTTCGCTGGTTTATGTTTTAGATTATTTTCAGTAGGTATGCTTTGACTAGAAAACGATACATTTATTTTGGAAAATGTTCCTGCTTTTTTGCTGTTAGTTTATATGAAACCTAGAAATGTCGTTAATTTGTGATATTAGTTTGTTCGATTCGTTATTTTGTCCTTCAGCTTATGTTGGGAAAAATTTAATTCTCACAGAAACTGCACATAACTCCTATTAAAATAATATGTATATTACAATTACTTCTTATACATATATGTTTATAACATGGTTTCGTAGAAAGAAAGAAAATTCATTAAAATGTTACATAATTATTTTTATAGGCCTGCTTCCTCAGAAAAATGTTTTGTTTCTTTGAATAATCAATTTCTTTGTTTCTCACTCTCCAGTGCGATGCCAGATAACGTATTTACTCTTACTTTCGTCTATAGTGTCGCTAGTTGCAACGGGCTATTTGTCTTACATATGGCCATATTTCACGAATTTTCTTTTAATTTCCTTATCTGAAGTAAATTTGGAAAATACAACCTCAGGGTAGGTGAACGTTACCAAATAATGACGGTTTCCATAATGAAGTAGCTTAAAAATTGAAATTTGCGTGAAGCCTCGCGAACGTTCGTACTTGTAAATTCCGTTACAGTTATTGGTTTTATTTTAATGTCCCTGCCACCTATATTTCAACAACCTACGTAGTATAGAGACCTTGAAAAATTAACATAAACGATATATAAATGTTTATGGTTAAATTAAAGTTATTGAAAGATCTAACAATGTTAAGTCTAAATACAGCGCACAATATAGTAGACGGAGATTAATGGTTTCAAGCACACAATCAATGTGTCTCGACGTGATATATATATATATATATATATATATATATATATATATATATATAAAATTATTGTTTTAAGGGCGTTGCCTACCACACAGCCGCGGTGGCAGCAAGGATAGAGTTTTAAACTATATTTGGTAGAGTTCAGTCACGTTTGTTGATGTCGCTTCCAGAGGAAAACCATTTATTGCATCACGAAATGAAAAATATCGCTAAATTAAAAACATTGCAAGAAAAAATGTGAATAACCGTTTTAGAGTGTTTTCAGTGCGTAAAATAACTGCTGCTTTGCCCACAGTTTTTAAGGTATAGAAAAAAACCGCCTAAAAGATTCTTTTAGAATGTGCACGGCACAGAGACGAATAAAAAAGTCAGTGTTGGCGTGTATGTAGATTCAACAAGCACTGATCGATATCGAAAATAATTTAACATGTAAAACCCTATGTTTGCTCCCGCCGTGTATCTGAGAGGTAGGAAGAGCCCTCAAGGGCGCGGTTCGCATACGTTTTTATTTTGATGTTTATACCATATATTTTTTCTCATCTTAGGCACAAATTGTGAGTAAATCTTCCACTAGGATTTTTTGTATCACTCATAGTTTTGCGTAATGAGCCGTAAACGTCAAAATTTGCATTTTACGGTTTTATGTACGCCACTTAAACCAACTGACAAATTAAACTAATAAAATTCACAGTGTATAACAATGCTACTGGCTATAATTTGACACATATAAATAAGAAATAAAATATAATTTTCAATTTAAAAAATTTAAAATTTAAATTTTTTTTATAATTTAGAATATTTATTTAAATACTATAATAATTTTATTTTGGGTTTTACATACATCAAGTTAAATCTGACAACATTGTTATACCTTGTGAATTTTTTCAGTTTAATATGTCAGTTGGTTTTAGTGGCGTACGTATAATCGTAAAATGCAAAATTTGATACTTATGGCTCATTACGTAAAAACTATGACAGATACAAAATTTTCATAAGATGAAGATTTAGTCAAGATTTATATATAAAACGAGAAAAAAAATCTAGTACAAATATAAAAATAAAAAAGACGTTGAAAACTGATGTGAATTGTGCCCTTAACAACCAACCTCCTATCTAAAGTTAATCTCATCGTAAATAATATGTATTAACGCCGGCCCTCATTCTACTAAGATTGACCCACTTGCAGCCTTCTATGCCACGCACACTCCCTATGACATGTCCCCACAAAAACTAACGGCATTAATCAGGGGGGCGAGTTGGCATTGTTATCGGTGCGATAAAAACGCTTGTAATTAATACGAATGTTAACTTTATTCCAACATAATGCGCATACCACAGGATGTGACTTGTGTAGGGAGCTATAAAATTCCTGACAATCCCGTGATTTTGGTAGACTACGACATTTTCCTTAGATTCTTAAAAATAAAATCATTGTAGATACACAAACAAATAGTTTTACGAGGAAAATCTTCGTGTTTTGCAAATATTTGTAAATATACAGGGGAAATAGTGTACTGGTACTGCTTTTGGGCTTCTGGGTGATGTTTCGAGATACTGTAAACGTAATATTTCATTTGCAGTGTAACTGACAATTTTTTTAACCAAACAACACGAGTTCCCTCCGTATTAGTGAAAGAAGCAATTTTTGACACACTGATCGAGAACACTCAAAGAGGCAATTATTCTGTACTAAGGGCTGTATGGATAAAACATGAAGTGTGTAGCTTAATTTTGATTTGGAATCAACAACGAACGCTTTTTCAGTATTATTTTTTAAGCTCTTTCAAAGTTGTGAAACCACAATTTACGATTTTTTAACTCCTTACCTATTTCATAACATTGTTAATATAATACATATAAAAAAAATTACACGTAAACATGATTTTTACAAATGTGCATTTTCTCTCTGGTAGTGATGATTACGATATAATGAAATTGACACAGCAGAACTTGGACAGTTAACAAAACACAGACACATTAAAATTCAGGCAGCACAGTTCTCCTGCACACTGTCAAAAAGGGAATTACTACGCCGACTCAAGCCACGCACAATTTTTAGAATGAGTAAATTTTCCGTTTGCCATATAATCAATTCAATCACAGTTAAACCATATAGCTGGAATGTTAATGGTTTAGAGAAATACAATAATTAATTTCATATAACTATATGATACGCTGATGCTTATTGAAACGTAACATATCTGAACAAAATTCTTTGCAAATTTGTTGAATTTTAATATTTTGAATAAAAATTTTAGGCTAAAACGCCATGTGTTTTATTTCTACTTGGATGCATCCAAATGTTAAAGTTATGATCCGCAACATAGACGAAACTCCTGACTGGCCGACAACTGCTTGTTTGCTCCGCATGTAAAACACTTGAATAAAACTGTGTCGTAAGTTGGTTGCTGGGAATCTGCAACACACTTGCTGATTTTCGCAGATTTAGAGGTTGACATAGAAGTACAACAACGTTGATACCTTCATAATAGGTAGATATACGTCAATTTCGCAAATACATTCCAGGCCAGGTTGAACGCCAAAAATATGTACTTCATAATCACGTGTGTGATTAGCTGGCGGCTGTTACGAAACGCATTTAACGACTGCAAGCCAGTAGTAAATAAGGAAATTATTCATAGAGATATAGCTTGTAATGTTGTAAGCCAATGAATAATTGACTGTATCCAGAGCGTGTACAGGACTGAGCAATCTAGGCTACTGCCAGATGAATCCGTGAAATTGATGTACCTCTAATAATAGGTAACTGTCAATCAAAACACAGAGTAAAACAGTGTGCCTCTGTAGAGATCAGTCATGACAGCGTTTTTTTTTTTTTTTACCAGCTGCACACCTAATGAGTAGAGCCAGTGATTTTTGGTGAAAAGAATTCTACAACAATTTGTTTCAATGTCTTGTGTGAACACCTGTTTCTCTGCTTTATGGTCAGTGATTGGAAGTTTTTAACTCTCAGCGTCTCGGAGTCCTACCCGCAAATCACGGACGTGTGGTGTCGATGTAACATTGTTCTGGTTGGTGCAGTCAAGTGAGCAACGCCTCTGCCCTATTATATTCTGCCAATAACCACAAACCAGAGTTGCAGGTGTTCACGTAAGGCATTGAAACAAGTTGTTGCAGAATTCTTTTCACCAAAAATAACTGGCTCTACTAATGAGACTAATGTCCGGTTTCACCAACTCGTCCTAAACTATATCTCATCTAGGCAGTGCTTAAGTTTAAGTATTTATCAAAACTGTCTCCCGAGTGATGGGTGTTTCACCATTACAAACACGACTTCGTTAGGCTTTACTTAGCTGGCCAAGTTTAAATTTTAAAGTAGGAAATTTTTACCGGTTGGCACATCAACCACGTAGTAAAGTGTGGTAGTCAGCCAATCAGAATACTCAAAGAAAATAACACATGACTAAAAATGACTCGTTTACCAATTTTGCGATTTTATATTGACTATATGGTAAAGTTAAATGAGTTGTAAGTAAACTTAGGCAGCTTACATTTTCCTTTCGTTATAAGTGGTATATTTTTAGGTCAAACAGAGACTTAACTACTTAGTTATCCGATTTCGGGCGTCTAACTTACGCGATGCTTAAGACATTTAAGCTCAGCTTAAATGTTGATGGAACACTAAAACGTGGTAGGTAATCCCTAACTCACATTTAAGCTATACTTACATTTTAGGAAGGGTTGGTGAAACCGGCCATAAGAGACGTAGAACTGTCTGAAGTAGAAACGATGAACATAAAAATTTTTGCTGTATTGCAGAGGAATTGTCGCAGGATGACCAGCGAATCATCTTTCCTGCTATCGTTCGGAATTAGTTCAAACCCCAACCTAACAAGTAGATATGGGTGCTATCTGCCGGAGGCCAAAAACTGGTAAAAGTTATTGCTCTCAATGCGAAATTTTTGATGTGCCAGCTCCGCTCGATACACGCGTGTCTAGTGTGTACTTCGGTAAATACAATTTGGTAAATCAAATTTTCTATCCTAACCATTGTGACCACCCGAGAACGAAAATAAATACATATCGTGTTTCAATTTTCTTCCGATCCCTTCAGGTAAGTGTAGGTTGCAGATTCCAGCAACCAACTTACAACACAGTTTACAGATTTTCGTAGACTTAAGAGGATGACAAAATGACAGCAACATTGATAACATAGTAAGTTAACACTTAACTTGGTTAAACTGTATATCACTGTGTACTGTCCGTACGCCAGCTCAGAGTCCCTAGCACGTATGCACTGTTCGACCAAAACGTCATGTACGCTACAATATCACAGTAGAAATCACGTCCTATCTTACCGTGTTAGTACGGTAGTATGTGCGTCGACATGTTATCAGTACTTATATATTTCTGTACGTCAAATGCATACCCGCCAGGGAATCAGAGAACGCCTTTCCGAAAGTAAGTTATTATCTATCAGTATGGTACTTAGCCTTGGTATTATTTGTATAATTGCACTTGATTAGTAAACTGTGCGTGATGTGATACTATGTTCTGATTTTGTATTTATAAAAATATTTCTTATACACGTATATTTACAAGTTAATATTATGAAGAATCAATGAGACCTCCATAGTTAATTTGAATTTAATGGTTCTAAATACTGTTCCTTCGAAATTTTTTATAATGTATATATATATTTACTTATTTATTACTCTTTACCTTGTGAACATTACTGCTGATATAATTTTTATGATTTTTAAAATGTGGGTGTACGAAAAACTGGAATGATATTTGTACACATGTCATTGCTAGCGAATGTTGTTAGTCTCATACAACCTACAGTTACATGAAATAACTGACCATGAACAAAATTAATATCAAAGAGAGAGAGAGAAAGCCAAGAAATTCAAAAATGGCAATTATCAACAATCACACAAACAAATCCGGAATAGTAATGTTGTCAGTATATTATGGGAACCAAAAGAAAAAAAATTATTTTAATAAGGGCCAAAAAGATGCATAGACATGGTGACAATGATAAACAACGGCGAGGACAACACTAATGAACACAGCGGCATAAATCGTTGTAGACAAGACAACACAATGAATATTAACACAGATGAACAGTAAACACACAAAATAACTCTGAAACAGGAATGAAGTCTGTGTAATTTGAAAACCATACAACGTGAAAGTAATGTCAAACAGCAAGTACTAAACATGGTTAATGAAAATGGCGACAGTGATAGACGAAGAAAGCGAGGGCAACGTAAATTAACACACCTTAGCAAACAGTTCTAGAAAATACACCACAACGAATATAATACGGAGGATAATAGTAGCGAGCGTACAGATATAATTAGAGATACCTACGTCAATTTCGCGGATTCATCTGGCAGCAGCCTAGAACTATCAGTCCTATACACCCACTGGCCACAATCGATTATCTATTGGCTTATAACCGTACAAGCAGGTAGCAAGCGATAGCATTTCGCATTATTTCCTTATTTACTACTGGCTGGCAGTAGTCAAACGTGTTTCGTAACAGCCGCCAGCAAGTCACAGACATGACAATGAAGTATACATAATTGGCGTTCAACCTGACCTGGAATGTATCTGCGATATTTACCTACCTCTGTGTTATATTCGTTGTGGGTTGTCTGCGGCACTACAACATTCGTTAGCAAAGGCGTATAAAAAAAAAATCACTTCAGTTTGTAATAGCATTTTTGTCGTACATACACTTTAGTGTGCGTGTGAGAATATGAGATTGTGAAAGTGTGCGAGTATGTGAGATTGTAAGTGTGAGTGTGTGTGTATGGGCGCGCGCTCACAAAATTCCATCAGAGGTAAGTTAAATAGAACCATGCTCGGTAAAAGTTAATAATATAGACTAATAATAACAATAGTAATAATAATTTTAGCATATATATAGCAGCATTTAACGTTCTATACAGTTACTATTTCAATTGGACGTGCATTGGTAGCTACTAAAATAATTCAGTCTGCATAACTCTATGTATTTTTACGCATCCGCTGGTGGTAAATTTATCTTAGCGTTATTTTTCGTGTATATTTTGTGACATAATCAATTTAATATGTTCGTATAGTACGAATCTATGTAATGTCACATGTCAGTATTAATTCCGAGGATTAAGAGTACGTAGTAGATAAACAAACGCTGAAAACATAAATTGATTTCTACGCTTTTTTTCGAAGCCAATTTGGATAAAATAGTCAATGGCAATCCTCGATAATGGTATTTGCCAACTTTATGAGTAAATATTAATCCATAGTTACTAATTCGTTATGCGTGATCTCTTGCGCCGCAGTTAAATGCACGAGGTTCCGGCGTCAGAGATTTGCCTTAGAAGTTCGTAACAATGGAAACAATTTCGTTTAAAACGTTGGCTAAAACTATTATCTAGGATTGTTATTGTTTAATTTTCGCAAATTGGCTTCAAGAAACCTACAGTTATCGATTAATGCTTTTAGCGTTGAACTATGTACCACGCCCTCTTAATATAACGTTTTAAAAGTTTTTAAGTAAACGGTGTTAACATTGTGCTTTGAAGACTCTGTCGTGGGATCTAGGCCTCGCCGCATGTTCACACTCGAGGGACCTCGTTTTCGCCAGGTATACGTGCCTAGTCGGAACACCCCGAGTGTGCTAATTACTTTTTATTAGATTAGCGAGGCACCTTTGAAGGCAGACCCTTTGAGTATGCAGCCAGCGTGTTCGGGGGATTAATTAACTGCACCGTCGCATAGGGCGTAATCCACAGGGCTGATAGTGTGCGCACGAACCACAATAAACCACACCGACAACAGTCCTGCGTCACTTTCCGAGGCTGGAGATGCCATTGAAACTGAAATGGTGCTTGCTGTATCTCGTCACACCGGTGTTGCATGTTCCACGTTTCAGTTTCATAGCAAACAATAGACGGTAGGTTACATTCAGTTTTAAATACATGTACCGCTGAACATTGCGGTTAATAATATCAACAAATCAAGTAATTATTTTCCCATTTTAATGTTGATATTACACATAAGTAAAGTACGAATTTGTGAATGTATAAAGCTTTTAGTGAAAACAGCAAGTTAAAAGTGTGTTTCGAACAGCAGTAATAAATAATCACGATGAAAATTTTAAGGTTATATATATCCTATATATATATATATATATATATATATATATATATATATATTTATATTTATTTATTTATTTATTTATTTATTTATTTATTAATTTATTTATTTTCTGGATAGCAGCTTGATTTTATGACCATCTCAAATCAATAATATTTCACAAAATAAGTACCTGTATTTTGTGTTAAGAAGTGCTGTTCGAAAAATAAAGGCCTGTCTTCATAATATCTATACATAGGCCTATGTCATAGCTTGCTGAAGAAAAAATGTGTATTACGTGCATTTGCTGTAGTAATATTGGCAAAAAACAAAATAAACAATTAAAATGCTAGTATGACAAGTTAAAGAAACAGATTTATGAAATGTAATCATTTGAAGTTGACATAACATCAGTTACTGCCATTCAGAACACGCAATTTGCAAATACCAACCAGTTAAAAAATACGTTTAGTTTTGCGAATTATTTAAGTTTACATATCATAAATCATTACTGCCTTTTAAAACTAACGGTACGTAAATAAATAATAAGTTTTACAAACCAGCATTGTACTTAATAGATTAACGTTAGTAAATGCAATTTTATGATATTAATAATACCTAATTATCAGACCTTAAATCAAAAATAAGAAACATATTCTCATTGAAGATCTCTCTGTGGCCACACTAATTTGCAAGTGTTCAACAAAAATAAGCATATGTGAAATATGATATGTAAGTAGATTGGCTTCACTTAAGCGCATAGTCAAGTTGGAGAAAATTTCTAAAACACGTGAAGAGAGAATAAATTAATTTTATTTCATTTAAACAAACATTTACTGCAGTGCATTTCTTTAAAACCAATAATGTTGTGTACACTTTCATGTAATAATACTAATTGAACGTTGAAATATTTTTACTTGTGTATTAATTAATGCAGTCATTCTGCATGCATTATGTAAACAAGCCTCGAATTTTAAATTTATTGCTACACGAATATAAAGTTTTGTAAATAGCTTACGATCATCTCATTGTTTATATGTTTGATAAAGTTACAATTGTCAGTGCGCGTTTCAAATAAGATGAACTGTGTTAAAAATGAAAACGTTTATTTACAAAACTACTCAACATGTATTCATTGCAAAAATGTATTATAAGAAAGCACACTTAATACGAGTACAAAATGTCGTTGTTTATGACAACACATGCATGAGAAACACTAAAGATCTCCAACACAGATAAAAATTGTTATTTCAGACTTGTTTACTTGAAGATTTATTTGTTGGATGTATTCAAAACTCAGATATAAGTGTGCATTATACTTTGCTACAGACAAGTCATCGTTAAAGTTGTATTTTCACCACTTAAAAGGGCGTGGTACATAATCCAACGCTGAAAGCATTAATCTATAACTGTAAGTTTCTTGAAGCAAATTTGCGAAAATTAAACAATAGCAATCCTAGACAATAGTTTAAGCCAACGTTTAAAACAAAACTGTTTCCAGTGTTACGAACTTCTGAGGCACAATCTCTGACACCAGAACCTCGTGCATTTAACTGCGGCGCAAGAGATCACGCGTAACGAATTTGTAATTTTGGATAAATATTTGCTCATAAGTTGGCAAATACCATTGTATGGGTGTTGCAAAATTCCACGTCAATATTCTAGGAAAATAATCCTCACATGTAGAGGAACAAAAAGTGTTACATGAACATTGGTCCAAAAAGGCACAGTTTCTGCGCTACAGTTGGCAACACATAACGTATGGTTGATAGCGCGCGGGTAGGTTCATGTTGCTGTGGGGCATCATTACAGCAGTACATAACATGTTACTGTGCCACACTACGCCACTAACACACAGACAGTAGGAACAACTGTGACACAGCAACATGATCCTGCCAGCGCGCTATCAACAATACGTCATGTATTGCCAACTGTAGCGCAGAAACAGTGCGTTTTTGGACCTATGTTCACATAACACTTTTTGTTCCTCTACACGTGAGGTTTGCTGCCCTAGAATATTGACCTGAAATTTTACAACAACCTGTATAGGATTGTCATTGAGTATTTTATCCATATTGGCTTCGAAAAAAGCGTAGAAATCAATTGATGTTTTCAGCGTTTATTTATCTACCAAGCACTCTAAAATTCTCATAGCGAAAACAATCTGGCGGAAAACTTGCACGCTTGTTCAGTGCTTGACTCAAATGGGCGAGCGTCATTTGATGCGCACGTAAAAGTCGTCCTAACTCCTTCGCTTCTGAGCATGTAACGTGCTAAACATTTCCTGGCAGGCGACGACTTTAATATGCTCGCTGCGTTCATCGCAAACTTCCTACAACAGCATCAAGCGTCTACTTCCGTTATGCTGTAATCCATAACAAGCTTTGCTTCCAAGTGGAAAGTTTCTGATTCTCATCATGTGCATAGAATACAGATCACGTTTCTCCGCCACTATCGTTTATTTATATTTAAAACTTAGTTAAATTTCAATGTATGCAGTGACGTAAATGTCCCTAGTCACTCAACACGAGGGTGACATTCTGATTATAACTAAAATAATAATAATTATTAATATGATTATAATTTTTCTTATCTACATGATAAAGCTATACATGTTTTGCGGAGACGGATGCGTTATTTTATTTTTCTAACATTGCTTTGGCTAGCTATACGTGTAAAACTGGTACGTACGGCAGGGGAATTAAGATAAAATGTATACCTTGAACTGGCGAAATGTGCAAAATTATTATTTTTTCGTTAAACCAATAAGTAACAGTCGCTACATCTTCAGATTACTGATGATTAAATATATCCTTTTACCACATTTATCTTACCTTAATATAACATACTGTATACAAAAAAAAAATATAATTACGTTTTGAATAAGCTTAGATAGGTACGTCAACAATAATAACACTCGTACAAAGAGGGAAAAATTTCACGAATATAAGTTATTAAATTTAATTATTTCCCAAAATGTGTAGATCTATGTGTTTTAGCGAAATTATAAATTTAGATTATATTTGCAATTAGTATAAATAATTTGTCAGATTCTTAGTCCAGGACACATGAAAACATGTTCTTGCAAGTTAACGGAATATGTTATAGGTTAGTTGCTACTATCTTCAATTTTAAAGGGTGGTCACAACGTTAGCAAAGTTTAAGATGTTATTTTTTTTTGTCCAGGTTTTGCTAGGTTTTTCCAGGTTTTCATATCATTGTGTTTAATTTGCAAAATACATACTTGAACACATTCACTGCTGAGCCTTTCAACCCTTGCGCCATCTTAGAGCAGTAATCTTAATAACCGTAATCCATCACTATCAAATATGGGTTGTAATATAATACCATGCCAAAAAAATAAATTTAATAAAACTGAAGAAACTCATACGAACAAATGTGTGTTTATTAAGTCTACTTATCTAAACATACAACTGCGTAAAAGTAAATAATATTATAGCCCATGTAACAGGAACTATTAAGAATGTAAAGAAAAGTTTTATTATTAGATAAAGTATAGGCCTAATAAGAGTATTTTTAGTCAGATGATTTGAAAACAGAAACTTGGCGACTTCTGCAGCTGCCAGTGGATGTTGCATTAATGCAGCGCGGTGTAATCAGGACGATGACAATGCCAGGCTTGAGAGCTGCTTGCGAGTTTATCGTCCGTGACAGTGCGATATGGCGAAGGCGTGTATTGACCGCTGTGCTGCGTCAGCCCTTAGATACATCGATACTCGAAGTGATTAGTCCACATATTCCATCATTGTTTCGCCGCAGCAGTGCACTGTCGGACTAGGTTCTAATACACGAGGATATAATTTAAGTAAGTACATATTTTTACTATAACTTTATTGTATTCTTTCTAGAATCCCGGATCAGTGATTAATTATTTAAATTGCATTTACTTTAACACCTAAAGAGTTTTTATGTAAGTAATATAATTTACATTTATGTATATGTATTAAAATGGTTTATGTTACAGCTCTAGCGTGGAAGTGTATATTTATGTTGATTTGTGAATGTGTAAGTATATACGTATATTTTAATACAAACGCCGATAACCTGTAAAACTTACTGAACTACTGGGAGTCAAGAGACACTGAAACAATATAAAATGGTTATTTTATTACGTAACGCAACATAAAAGACTTTTAATATGCGGGTATCTTCGCACCAAGCAAAATGCTTTATTTTCCATTTGGTAACAAATTGCAAGGGTACGTAATGCCAAACTATTAAGCCACATCGCCCCAGTTTGCTTTCTCTACACAAAGTGTCACATAAAACCAAAAACATTGAGTCGTCAAAAGTAATGTAAAGTTATTGCACAACTTAAAAGTAATCCTTGCTTTCGGTACTCGATTTACATTTCCAGTATCAATCCTGATTTCCCTGTAATAAAATTGGTTTCTGATCGTTTCGCCTGAAGTATAATATATGATCACCTTCAATATGAGTCAAGATTCGCAGTCTTGTCGTCGTATTACAGACTTATGTTTCTTTCGAAAGTTGAAGAATTTTTCGTGTTAGTTAGCAGTAAATATTTCCACATTTGAGGATAATATTGCTTTATAAATGTTTAAAATGACCTAAATAAACCACATAATGGAATATACTGAAAGAGAAATAGCCAATCAACTGGTTGTGCACTAATTAGGTTTAACGTCCCGCGAAGCAGTACAACGAACGTGTAGTAAAACGTATGCACGTGTATATAATTACGTATGGATCTAGGATCTACTTGTTTACCTATTTGTGTGTGTGTATGTATGTATGTATATATATATATATATATATATATATATATATATATATATATGCACGTATGCGAATACATAAATATCAATATTTTTGCACCAATTTTATGGGTAGGTACGTACTTGTAGTTACGAAAATTCGTTTGTATGCTTAATATTCACGGAGAAATAGAATATTTTCTGTATGAGGTACCTACAAATGAGGGATACGCGACTCGATGGTAAGTAACGCAGTCAATTTTTATGTTTAGGTAAACTAGTAAATTCTAGCACGCCACACAATCCAGCAAAACCGTCGGCCACAAAAAAAAAGTTATCACCTTTCACACGTAAGATACTGATGACAGCACAAAAAGTATGAATAAATGTAACGTTACTTGTTTAACCTTGCACATACGTAACGGAATCAGTTTTCTTAACAGGGCGTGACATAAATACTCAAAACGCCAACTTAAATCTACGAATTTATAGAAGTCAGTACAGAAATAAAATTCAAACTATCAAACTATGTAATCCTTTGATGGTCAGTTGTGCAATCGTCATGGAAAAAAATGCCGAACGAACAACATGTTGGTGTCAGTAGCTTCAGTGAAAACTTTTTTCTCAAAACTATGTAGAAATTATGGATTGTTTTGACTTTTGATATTGGCTACGCGAAACCTGAATTACTAAATTAAAAAAGGAAATTTTATTTGTGCATAACGTCTTCATTAGTTTTGTCAAATACGTAAGATATAAATACTGGTTACGTCCAATACTTGATCACAAGTGACGTAATGCCATGCGTACTAGAGCTGCCTAGTCTAGCGAAAGTGCAAGCGGTTCGTAACAGCTTACGTACAGTACAAACAACCCAGCCAGCACACATTGCTGCTATCAGTAGTCGCCAGCACTGTTCGGCATTGTACCCTGCCGTATTTGGACTTGTGCTGATTTAGCCGCAGATCGGAACAAAGCTGGGCGTGTCTATGAAACACATTATGCAGACCTGACGAACTACAGAAAGTTGTACAAGACAGAAAACAAAACTGACGCTAAGAGTAGTAAGGAAATGTATATAGTTAACGAATTGCAATAACACTACATTTATAAAAAAATTTAAAGTAACTATTTTTAAGCATATGGCGAATAATATTATGAGATGACATTACGTAATGGATCTAAGATTATATACCACCAGTAGTAGTGTATTTTACAACACGTGAAGTGCCGAAAAGTATGCTGGACAAATTGGTTTATTGTTTGTGATGTATGCCAACAACCTCATGGTAGTGGTGAAGAACTCTCTTCAAGAAACTATAATAATTGGAGAAAAAATTTTATGTAGGACAAAAATTTATTATTTTACTTGAATGATTTCAGTAATTTGAGAATTAACTAGGACACGTAATACTTGGCACTAACGAAGATAATGTTGCAGCAAGTAAAAAAAAAACAATTTCCATATTTTTACTATAAGAACCTAATGCTTATGATGAACTCCAGTCTGAACACTATCAAGGAATAACTTGAACACTAAGAGCAATTTTAATATTACCGAATTTGCAACTTACAACTTTCATATTTTAAACAAAAAAATTTCGTCTTTGAAATATATTATCTGGCTTCGTCCCAAACCTCCTGTTTTCCAAACATAAAATCTCCAATTAACAATAGCCCAAGATTTTAGAATAGAAATGTAACTGATGAACGACATTGTAACTGAGTGCTGAGCCCCATCAATATAGAAGTTTTAATACTTTGTGCTTACTGTGTTCACATCTACGTTTCCTATACAATAATACATTCTTGCACTTTTGGAAGATCATTGGATATATTAACATAGGGCTACCATGCAACGAGCGTGGTGGAGCAATGGTAAAACACTCGCCTCGAATTCGAGAGGTCCCGGGTTCGATTCACGTCTTCAGCCTTCCTGGCTTTGTTTTTACAGGATTTCCCGAAAGGCGAATGTTGGGCTGGTTCTATAAACAGGCACAGGCCGATTCCTACTCTCTTCCCCGCGTACCTCTACCAAAACATTGTGCTGTTCGAGTGCACGCAAATAATCGAAATAGATTAATTTATTAAGTATTGAAGAATGTCGCAAACACAATCTTATTCCAAATTGATGCCATCTGTTTCGTTCTAACTCTGAACACAACTCCAGAAGTGAAGGCATAGTCGTACGTTCCCCCGCCGGTTATCGTGCTCACACACAGCATGGAAGACGAGCGTCTCAGCTATTTGCAGCCTACTGAGCTACCCACGTCGCCTACCTCATTGTCATCATTTGCGACGTACTGCTTACGTCTGCTTGGTAGCATCGCTGTGTGATTTACTGATGAGGGGTATTGTGCACTTGAAGTTATTCTACCTTGCTGTAGTATAGCGTAGCTGTGGCGATCTACGACGTAGTTCACGGAACGAAAGAACGGCGGTTAAATTAAGGCCTCGCTCTTCAGCTAAGCAATGTTTTCGAAAATATTTTTTTAATGAAAATGAATACATGTATCAAAATTTTATTCTGGCAGTTTTAACACTTATATATCACCGTTGTATCTGAATTTTTCTTTTGCAATACACCAAACAGATTTTTAGATTTTTGCCCCTGAAACAGCACACATTTTGTTGTCAAAATAAGCCAAAATAAAGCAAAATAATTTTCTGCTAGCAAACGGAACATTATTTAAAAAACTCTGTGGTAAAATTGTGTTTCGCATGACTGTACACAGTATCAAATTTTTTCAAAGCATTTGGTTAAAAAATAATCAAGTTATTTGCAATTGTTTGAAATAAACGATAGATCATGGCCTTAACACTGTGGCGTAGCCTCCAACATAGTTTCTGCCTTCAAGATGCTCGCTTGTCAACTGACGCCCGGCTTGCTCATCGCTGTGCTAGCGATCTGTGTTGTGGAACAGTTGGCTGTTGGTGACGCCAGCGGTGAAATTTTGCACTTGAAATCGATGGTTTTCTAACATTGCAGTAGACCTACATGCCACCAGGAGCGGTTATTTTCCCGCCTATTCTGTGGATTTGGCGAGCTTTCCTGAATTCATCGGGTGTGGCTGATTATCTCCACTTTTGCCAACTGCGTCGGAGGTTCCAGGTGTCGCCGCTTCTTCGCCTTGGCGCCACTTATATTTCACCCAGCTCCAAGAACATTCTTGATGATTCTTCATTGACCGAGAAATTTAGGGGGGATGCTACAGCTGGTAGAAGCACTGGTGCCAGACACGGGAAAGACAGAAATGGCAGGTCAATAGGGATGACATGATATTAAATTAAGCATTGCGATAAGTCTTTTGGGCTGTTATTATGCCTGAGTTTAATTAGGTTTTGTACCCAGTCGAGGAATTTAGGCAGTGTTGCACATATCACGATTTTAAAATTATGTTGGTTTACACGGAGTTTTTTAAGACTTGCATTACGTAGATTTTGTTATTTTTCTATGTATGGAGAATGTTCTATCTGCTACTTAAGGTTTATTACTAACCCATTTTAGTGTTATGAAATTTGCGGGCTAGTTAAATTTCCAATTTTTCTGTTGTTTTATTGTCCAGATCTTAGTTTCACCAGGAATTTTTACATAATGCGTTGTCCCCCGTATGCCAAAACCACGATGTGCAAAAATCCATATTTTGAGGTAAACTCATAAGATTAGTACTTCAAATGAGTTTACGTTTTGCTATAAACGCGAATATCATACAGTCATTTCTGTAGCGGTGAATGGCGGTTTAGGGGGGGGGGGGCGATACAGAACTGAACCCCCCTCCCAATTGTGTTCACATTATATAGCCAATGTATGTCCAGTCGCTTCTAGGAAATTGGAATTTTGTTGTACGATGATCCAAGTACATTTACTGTGTCCTATTTGTATGTGTGTTGCTTTTAGTTATATGTAACAGTAAACAACCACACTTTTAAGATGGCTGGTATTTTTTACAATCCATAAAGTCACATAAGCCGCCCCTTTCCCCCCCCCCAAAAAAAAGCACGTTTCCAAATCTGCCACTAATAGCGGTCATTCCAAGATTATTTTACAGGAAACTGTAACATTTACGATATATGTTGTGCGAAATGGACGAATGTAGCACATTCGTGAAACTGTCTCTAATTCTTGTTTATCTTTTTATTTCTTGTTTTTTTTAGGGAAAATCACGAATGTGTTACATTCTCAATTTTGGCTCTTCCAGAAATGTGCAAAATTTTAAACGAGAATATGAATATATATCATTAATTAAATGATATAAGTGATTTGCATTTAAAGACACGATAGCATAAACTGATTTTTATGAAATAAATGTAGAATATCACATACTGCAGGTATTTAATTTTTTTATGGTAAACCTTAATATCACGGGTGCTTTGAGGAGAAGTTCTCTTGCAAAATGTAAAGATGGTATCCCTGAACCAGACAGACGAGGGAATCATACCCCTCATAATAAGTTATTGGAATAAAGTGAGAACCGTATCCGACAGAACATTCTGTGGTATCCTTGTGTTGAATCTCACTTTTGCAAACAGAAGACCAAGAAAATATATAGATTTTAGTTTAAATATTTCCACAATGTACAGCGAATTTCAGACAGAACGTGAAGTTAAAAATTTGCCTTCTGTGTCCTATGCTAAGTATAGCACCAATTTTAATTAATGTATTTTTTTTTAATTCCAAAGAAGGACCAGCGTCGCAAATGCCTGGCTTACAATTCGCTTATGTAAGAAGATAAAGCATGGCAGATATAAGGTAAAAGCGTAAATTACCCGCAAAAAAACGCAGCAACAACAAACTGGCTGCAAAGGATAATGAGCATATTCTTGTTTTTAGTTTTGATTTGTAATCTGTTTTAAATACTCCAAAGGATGGTGGGAACTAATATATATATATATATATATATATATTACGAAAAACAGCGGTTTATAACCTGACAGTCTACAATTTGGGCAATTAAGACGAAGGATGTTATTTCTGGAATGAACCTGAAGACGAACGAGGAACTGTTGAAATAAAATTTTGCGTTTATGATTATGTGGTGAGTCAACAGAACATCGAAGAAGTTGGAATGATGTCAGATGGTTACAGTGGACAACAGAGGGAGTGAGCAATGTTGGTCAGCGCTCGACATCGAGATCTTTAGCGCTTGGTGAGGGGTGACATGATGTATGAAGCATCACTGGAATGAAAGGGCGGGGGAAACGGGAGATCCCCGAGAAAACCCGCCGATCAACGGCATCGTCCGGCACGATTCCCACATTCGAAAATCCGGGGACTGATCATGCCGGGAATCGAACCCGAATCGCCTTGGTGGGAGGCGAATCGTCTGACCATACGGCAACCGCGGCTCCGTGGACAGCAGAAGAATGGTATTTTTGTATCAACATGCATGACATTTTGTCAGACTCACACAGGGCTTATTACCATCGACCATAAATACTTTGAAACTTGACATACTGAAATGGAATATAATTTAATCAATTCGAAAATATAAAGTAAATCCAAAAATTGTCCCTGTTTATGTTCCCGAAAGGTGGGTGCAGACATTTCGAAAAAGCAGGAACAGTTCTCGTCCATTTGTATCGAGAACGATGTTGAATGACGATTTGCTTGACTTTAAGACAGACTCAAAGATAATTCTAAAAATTCCCATGAAGTACGTTTGGTGGCTACTCTACGAAAAAGCCAAGCCTTAATCGCTATTAGGTGTGAAATAATTTCAAGAAACACGTATTTAAAATATTCCAAACATATACTAAGAATTTTTTTACATGGTCATAACAACATTCATCAAAATAGTTCCTGTAAAATTTTATTGTCAATGATTATTAGCTCTCGCAAATATGACATTCACGTATACAATTTTTGTTAGGCAATTATAAGTGGTAAATGAAGCTAGAGATTTGTTATACATTTACATTTTTAATTGAAGACCGCTGCTAAATAACTAGCTAAAAGTAGTTTACAATACCCGTTTTTTTATGTTTGAACTGGTCAGAACTGATTCTGATCAAATACAATAATGAAAGGTTTAGGCTGTTGTTTACAGAAACGCGTGCATATTTGGTGACAGTTAAGTCAAGATAAATAACTGAATAATAGGTACCTTTACTCTGACTTCAGAAGTTAACTTTTGATCATGATCGGATATATTTACTTTATTCATTACTTAAACTGCCTTATTTATATAAACAAATATTTAAAGACTGAAATTGCCTGAACGAAGAAAAAAGTCTTCAGAAGTGTCTGCTTTATGCTAATCATGAGGCCTGTAAGAGATTTAATGTATCAATGGAATAGTAAACAAAAAACCTTTCAGGCGTATTATAATATTCCAAAATCAATTTAATGTAATCAAAACAAGCTAAGACTTAAATTTAAAATTAAAAAAAACGACTCACAGGATACAAAATTTAAAATCGATCA
>PNEQ01114179.1:20006-47506 GCA_003012365.1 Medauroidea extradentata
TTTTTTTTTTTTTTTTTTTTTTTACGATGAAATTCAAAAGAAGCTCTTACAACAATGCACGGCATTTGTCTTGTTAAACCTTCAGTATATAAGAATTACAAATAGACTGCTATGGAAAGCAGAAAAAAAAATCGAATTTTTAGGTTACATGCGCTAATCTATCACTTGTGATAGCTCAGTACAGTGTCATCGACAGTTGTCTTGGTATTAAGGTCACATATTCAATTCCCAGTGAAAGCGCATGATTGATGGCGACCGTACAGCATTTTATTCCTTTTTCTTGAAATTTATGTTCTTCGACCGACGTCCACCCTTTGTATCGTTTATTATATCGAAAAAATACGACCAAGATCTTTTTCATCTTCCACACAGCAGCTGCGCTAAAACAGTATACGTATGTTCTAAATATATGCATGTCAAATGTCGATAGTAATTCTATTTTTTCCCAGCTGCCTCATTTATTGAAGTTTCTTAATGGCTAACGGTTCAAAGCCGCTCCATCGGAACAAGAGAGCTTTGTGTTCCGGTACAAATTCGCAGGACATGTTCAATTTTAATCTAATAAACAAACTGTGTTTACTGGAAGTAACGTGCGCTATATACCCAAGACAAAAATATATGTAAAAATTATACACATCAAAACGTTCTGTCTTTGTTTCTACGTTGGATGAGTATAAAGGTCACCCCGTAAAATTAATATGAGTCCTTATCAATGACTGTCCAATAAGGGCTTGCAGTTAATTACGAAGGCGACCAGGTTCGATTCCCGGCGGATGTCGACCCGTACTTTCGCATGTGGGTTTGTGCCGGACGATGCTATTGGTCGGCGAGTTTTTTTTTACGTTTGTCCCGCTACTTTATAGCCTACCGGCGATGTTCGTAATGTAATTAACGTATTTACGACTGTTTATACCAACATAGATAAAATGATACGATATTTAAAAAGTAATGCACTATCGAAATTAATTGTCATGTATGTTTCACTACTGCTTTTAACGGGATATTCTCGTATTATTGTGGATATATTTTGAATTTTTATTTCGTTGAATTGAATGGGGTAAATGAAAAAGGAAACCATTCTTTATTTTTCCAAAAATGTACTCACATAGCCAAGTGGCATTTTTCATGTAGCTTAATCCATCAAGATAAAGAAATAAAGGATTCCATGAATCCTTACACTGCTATATGACTTTGTGATTTGAAGTGAGCTGTAAAAAATATAACATTTATCTTCTTATCCACAGCGTTATGGCATGATTGACTATTCGCTTCAAGAGTCACAGCAGTAGTGATTCTGTTGTTTATATAGTCTAAAGTACTAGGAATGAACAACAGTAAAGTTATAAATATGTGATTTTAACAGCGTAGGTATAATGGCACAGAAAATACTCTTCATGTAATTAACAGCACTTGTATTATGAAAACAAGTCTGTAAATTATGGATTTATCAAACTTTAAAGTACCCTACACTCACCGAGTTCAAAAAGGAAAATATTCCTTCAACTTTCTGCTCATAAAAGGTATTATGTTTATCAGATAACATACTATTTCCTTAAATTCTAACAAACACATTTCAAATTGTAAACTTTCCCAATCCACCTATAACTTTAGAGGCAGCAGTTATTTCCATTTCCCCGAAATATGACAAATAGAATCTTTACCTTCTTCCATTCACCTATTCAACGGATATATTTATCAAACAAACAGCATGGGGTTCGTAAAATTTTATTTCGTGACGAAAATGTATATGCCATAGGGGAAAAATTATCTAGCGTACCAGTAACTCAGGAAGAGAATATGATTTTTGAAGAGGAAGGTGGGGGTGAAGAAATTGTTCTGACACATCGGCCATTGAGGATACGTGAAAGATTTAATTATTTCGATATCTAAGACGATGTAAAATTTGAGATTCACTTTGGCCTTTCGACTCTACCTACCGTGGTATGCATATTCTGGAGAATACTGAAGTTCAAATGAAGTACCTCTTTGAAAGATAGATTCGTATATAGGCATAATCATGCCTTTAAAACATAGTGAATACCAATTTAAGAACTGCGTGGTCAGTTTAAACATTTATGTTTTACAAAAGTAAAATTTTTCTACTTTTCTGACAGTGTTACATCCGTACCTAAAAAGTTATGTAATCTTAGAAACACATCATTTTCACCAATAAAAAACTACTCAGTACTCATAGATTTTACCAAACAGATGGAAAATCACTGGCAGTTGAAGACTATATGCTGCATTCAGAAAATACGTGGTGCATGATTTACAAAGTTAGTTACGCATTCGCGTTTTTTTTTTTTTCATATTCAATTTGTCAAATTTAAAGAGATTATATAGGAACACTATTTGATCCAAATGAATTACTGTCTTATTGCAATATTTTCCAAATAAACCCATGTCATAATGATATATATGTACCGTGGACACGGGGACATACAGTCACCCTATTTTTTTTTAAATATTTGCTCACCACATGTTCTGTATCATAATGGCTGTTAACTGCACTGAATTCACATGTAATGGGTTTTGTTAGGGAACGTGTTGTTTCGATACAGAAAAGACCAATTTTCCATTAGCATTTAATTTGCAAAACAAATCTAGAATTCACAAACATGTGTCATGTGTCTAGATTAACAGGCTGCACCGAGAATCAAAGCAGGCACTTTCAGAATTCATTTTTCTAAAGCAGAAATACAAAAGTTATGGCAGAATCTAAAGTTTAAAACAGTATATCAAACTTGATTAAAATTTTATGAAAATACTAAACTCTTTAATTTTTGAATTCGTAGAATAAATTGTTCAGTCTGTAGTGATTATTGTTAAAGTATTCTCTCTTTCTCTCTCTCTGCACTTCAACTGACTAGAGTTCTTCGTTTTCTCTATTGCAATGTTTTCGTCTATTCGATTAGCTAAAAATGGGCAGCGTAAATGGCATTTAAATAAATATTCTATCTTAGCTGCATTGTTTACTACCATCTGCTAATAAATTTGACATTTCATAGACGTTTGATGCCTCAATGTAGGTAAATACAAGCAACACTTTCAATCTTTACAGTTCTGAGTGCTTGCTACTAGCTGCGTCGTTGCAAGACAAACATTTTGATGCAACCAGTGGCTTTCTTGCTTCTTCATGTGCTGTTATTAAGTGCACGTTTCAATGTTTGAAGACAAAATGAAGTTATTTTAATGAAAAATCACACAAGCATTCCTTCCCACTCGTAAACTTGTGGAGATGGGACAACATTAGGTGTTACGGTTTCGTATCGTATTTTGTAGAGGGTGCCGTAGGAATTTGAATTGCTTGACAGAACAGCATGTGGAAGATTGGATGGTCCACATTAAGAGAGCGTGGTGTATAAAGTAGAGCTGAAAATGTTTATTAGCATTAGTAATGATATAAACGTAGAATGAATATAACCAAAAACCTACAGGCATAGTAATCTATATTTGCTATTATTTTACATATACAAAATCTTTGGACAATAGGCGCATTCGTTTACCGTTATCTGCAACGCCGCAATCAAAATTGCAAGATTATGTTACCACAAATAGTTCACCAGGCACTAGAACACATTAACAACATATTTGCTACAAAAGTTATTACATCAAACCATAAAACAGCATTCTTATTGATTAATGTGTGCTAACTTCTGTATTTCTTGGACATTTCAGTACACGTTATTAGCATTTACATTTGCTCCACACATCTGACATCTGATCAAAGTGTGTGTGTCCATATATATATATATATATATATATATATATATATATATATAAACTTTTGCTCAGAGTTATATTTTACAACTGCTTACACTAATGAAATTCGTATTTAAATGCTTGTTTTTCAACGGCAGATTGTAATAACGTACCACTTGCTCTTCCAAATAATTTCCTTATACGGTACTTTTAAAGTGCAGATTTTGTGTAAATAAATAGAATGATTTTATACAGAAAGAGACAAGCCCACTTTTGATTTAGTAATACATAAAAAAAATTTTACTAAACATTTTAGTTATTTAGTTAATATATGCTTCTTTTCAAATACCCTACCTCCGTTTGACTTCAGTTGCTTAGAAACTGAAATTTTAATGTATAATAATTTAGGAACTTATTTGCCTGTTCTTGACGTTTGTGGCTTGGCTGCATTCAAGGGCCGCAGTGGCCGTGGGGTCAGACATCTCGCCTCCCACCAAGGTGATCCGGGTTCGATTCCCGGCAGGTTCGGTCTCCAGATTTTCGCATGTGGGAATCGTGTCGAACGATACCACTGGCCGGTGGGTTTTCTAGGGGATCTCACGTTTCCCCCGCCCGTTCATTGCGGCGCTGCTCTATACTCACGTCATGTCATCCCTCACCCGCGCTAAAGACCTCGATGTTAAGCGCTGACCAAAATCTCTCACTTGGATGCATTCTGTATATCGCCAATTGTAAAATCTATCCGTTGTTATACGAAGAGTAAGAATACATGCAGACGGAATTTTAAATAAATACTAAAATGATTTCTGTTGCATCAATATATTTACTATCCGTATATATCATTATATATAAAAATGAAAGCTGACTGATTGACTGACTGACTGACTGACTGACTGACTGACTGACATATCAAACTGCAGCCCAAACCACTGTACCTAGAATCGTGAAATTTTTTGTGGGGGTTCCTTTCAGATCGTAGGCAAGCATTAAGAAGGGATTTTTCGAAATTCGACCTCTAAGGGGGTGAAAAGGGGTGAAATGTGTTTCCGAAGAAACTTCGATAGAACTCGAACCCGACGGCCAATCATGGTGATTTTTACTTTAATATGACACTCGTAAAAATGCATATTAACCAATTTAAGGATTTTTCGAAGTCCAACTTTTAAGGGGCTGAAAAGACGTTAAATGTGTTTCCAATCAACTATCGATATCTATCGAACCCTTCGGGATAGAGAGTTGATATTCACTTCAAAATATTGCTTGCGTAACTACCCAAAAAGCAGTTTAAGGTTTTTTCGAAATTCGACCCCTAGGCAGTAAAAAGGGGCAAAATGTGTTTTTAATGATTCGTCTTTATCTTTTAAACACAATTGCCTATCGTCGTGATTTTAACTTTCATTGGTTACTTTTACAAATGTCTATGACAGGACTCAAAATAGATTCGAAATTCTTTATTAAAAGGGGTGAAAATACGTGAAATATGTTTTCGATTATCCTTCCATATCTATCGAATCAATCGAGAGATCGAAGTACTCTTTGCTTTAAATTGGTGCTTTTGTAAATATCACAAGTACCATTTAAAATATATTTTCCGAATTTGTCCCTAAACTGGTTAAAAATGGGGTAATAAGAGTTTTCGTCTCACATTCGATAAATATCGATCCCATAGTTTTTTATATAGAGACGTGATTTTTGTTTAGGATTGATGCTTACTCAAATACCTAAAAAGTGATTTCAGGAATTTTCGAAATTCGCCACCTAAAGACGTGAAAAGGGGTAAAAAGTGGTGAAAAGCGTTTTCAATTATTCGTCGATATATCTTGAACCCAGCGAGCTGATGTGTTTTTACGTCCACGAGATACCAATAAAGTATTCTAAAACGTGATTCAAGGGTTTTTCGAAATTTACTCTCTTAAGACATTGAACGTGTTTTAGATAAATCCTCGATATCTATCGAACCCGTCGAGATATATAATTAATTTTTGCTTCAGGATGATGATTACAGAAATTATCGCAAAACGGTTTTCAGATTTTTCGAAATTCGATTTCTCAGTACTGTGCAGGAGTGATATGTGTTTATTTTAGTGAATGATCGATTTTGATTCGACTGAACGGCCTAGAGATGTGATTTACACTTCAGTTGGATACTTATATAAATGTCTAAGATGTAAATTAAAAATATTTCGAAATTCGACACCCAAAAGGGTGAAAAAACACAAAATTTGTTTTCCATCAACCCACGATATCTATCTAACCAGTAGCGATATTGAGGTGGTGTTCGCGTCAGAGTGATGCTTACGTAAATATTTTAAAAAATATGTATGTAATTTTTTTTCATTATAAGAAACGTGATTATTAATAATAAAACTTAGTTGGTCAATAATAAAGGCAGACGATCCGAAAAACAGGAACGAGCAGCGAGAAACAACCTATACAGGAGTTTCACTACAGTAACCTATCGAGACGTGGTGTTGTACAACCTCTATGAGCCCAGGGCACAGATATATATATTTTTTTCAATAAATTTTATTTTCATGAATTATTTCGACGTTACGTGACGCAGTTGTTTGTCACTCAGGTCTAAATTCCGGGCGGTTCTGGGCTCGAATTCCGTTAAAAGCTGCGTGCAAACGTTCAATTCTGACACACAAAAACTACAAGGCAGGTCGAATTAGTGCAATTTACATGTAGTCTTTAAACGGGTAAAATTGCAGTTCGCTTTCCACATAGGTTCCTCTACAATATCAGCTGACATATTGTCGGTATACTGCCAAAAGTGATTAGGTCATAAATGCTATTTCGTTTAAAAACAGTATTAAATTTTAGATATTAACAAAAATGTGGTATGTTACTATACTGTGACACAACAGTACGAAACGACGAATAGACTTTGAACTTGGGCAATTGTTCGTGAACAATATATACATATTCCTAGCATGTTTATAATTTTATCTCATTTTGACTTTGTCACTTTTGGCAGTAAAGCGACGATATATCATCTCACTAATCTCATGTTTGGGGCACCAAATACGTTTCCGCGAAACCTTTACTCCCTGAAACTTTGTAATGTCAATAAAGTTAAAGTGAATATTTTGACAATATATAATTGAGGGCACCGTCACCAATGGTTGTGCACAGGATAAACAGATGTTTCTCATTCGATTTACCTCTTACCGTAGGTGTCTGTAATTACTCCACATCGTGAAATAGGCTGGGCTATAAATAAGGCCCAGGCGAAGTCGCTGTTAGTGGCAGGGACAAACTTAAGACTGCTTTAAGCGTGGACAGCTATAGCTGCTTATCCTGCTGTAGAATTAGTTCAAAGCCGCTTGGACATTCTAACACTTGATGACTGCAGTACCAATCTTGTGTACAAAGAGGTTTTTCAATAAAAGTAAATATTATCAGTTACGAATAATACTCGCGAGCAAAGCCGCGGGGGACTGCTATATATATATATATATATATATATATATATATATATATATATATATATATATATATATATATATATATATATATATATATATATATATATATATATATATATATATATATATATATATATATATATATATATATATATATATATATATATATATATATATATATATATATATATATATATATACGGATAGTAAATTTCATGAGTTCAACGATCTCCATGTGAGAATCTACAGGAATATATGCATACAACAACCCCGTCTATTCGTATATTGTCTGTTTGTTTCAGGAAGTGGCAGCAGATGTTCAAATTGTCGGGGCTTGAGTATACACAGGACTATGCATTCTAACATTAAAACTATTGAACTCGTGAAATATCCTTTTCTATGTCTACATAATGTTGATAAGAGTTTATTGTTACTCAAATTATATTTTACACCCTAGAATGTAGTTAAGGTAATTTACGAATATGACAATAAAGTTTGCTCCCATTTACAGTGAACAAAAACTGACCGTAAAACAATTTTCCTTCGTTCCTTTGTCGACAAAGAGAAATTTCGTTTTTCAACATAACCCGTCAGAGAGGATTTTTTTTAAATCGGTGCTTGACTTCCCTGAGCGGAAGTAAAAAAAAAAAAAAAAAAAAAAAAAAAAATCAACTGTTTTGGAAAAAGATTGAATGCCAAAACAGGGTTTGATAAACGTCGTAAGAAACGATAACGCTATTTTTATCAGACACAGAGTGAGCGGAAGCGTCCCAGACGATACCTAAAATTATTCGCCGTAGCGAACATTTTCCCGGAACAGCAGCAGTGTCTGTGTACTTGGGAAATTTTTTCCCTGTAAGTCTGTGTGGGTTGGAAGAAGTGTGTTGCTTTTGTAGGGTCTGACGTTGAGACGCGCGGGAATGAGCCAACGTGGAGATGTGTGTTGGCTTCACTGTGGCATAGCACTCCCGCCCCCCTCTTTTATCTTAGAGGCCCGCATGACGAGTGGAGCATGATTAGTCTGCCTCCCAGAGCCGTAATTAGAGCCAGGAGAGAGAAGGAAGTGAGGGAAACAGGAAGGAGGAGGAGGAACTGGGAAGACTTGCTCGGGTCATTTCTGTGCAGTGTTGCCAGATCGAGAGAAGTTTCCCTGTAACAGAGTAAAAAAACCGGACTTACGGGCACGGTCCATATCTAATTTTCATTGTCATATATTTTTATATACGTTTCCAATATATATATATATTTTTTTAATTTTAGACTAACGCATGCTTTCACGAATTTTTTTTCTCTCTGTCATAGTTTTTTGCGTAATAGCTCTTAAATGTCAAAATTTGCATGTTTCGGTTATATGTACGACACTATTACCAACTAACATTCCAAAAGGAAACAAAAATCCACAGCGAATAACAATGTTGTGTGCTACAAGGTCTACTATATAAAACCAGAAAATAAATTATTTTTGTACTATTAAAACATTGTTGAATATTATTTACTTTATCTCAAATTTCAACATATTAATTTAAATACAATATATATACTTTTTTATATAGGATAACTTGTAGCATGAAATATCGTTATTCACTGTGATTTTTTTTCTCTTTCGTATGACAGTTGGTTTAAGTGTCGTACATAAAACTGTAACGTACAAATTTTGACATTTATGAATCATTACGCAAAGACAATGAGAGATAAAAAATTTCATAAGAGCAAAATTTAGTCACAATTTAGTCACAATGTATGTATAAAATAAGAAAAAAATATCTGGTACAAATATAAAAACAACAATACCTATGACGGTGCAAATTGTTTTAGATTGTGCAGTCGTAAGTTTGGAGAAAACATACATTTTACGAAATGAAATGTTTCGTGAAATGCTCGTACATTTACTAGGTTTTGGATTTAAAAAATTTCCAAGCAGGATTTATTTATTTATTTCAGATTTAAATTGCTACTCTAACTCCATATATTACAAGTTGTAGCGACTTCAAGAAACGTTCGTAGTGAAATTTTACGTAACTCTGTTGGCAACCCTGTAAAGTTGATGGCTGCGTTTTCTGGGATGAGACCACGTCCGCTGTTCAGTTTCTTCCTAACCGAACAACGGACATGGCCTCAACCCAAAAGCCGAGATACAAGTGAATAATGGTCTTGCTATTTTTTGCGATAGTGGGCGATAGCTATGTGTGAAATAAAACATATATAAAGACACTGCATTTTCAGTTCCCTTTTTGTGTTTCAGAATAAGTACGCCTTAATATCAAAGAGTAACAGGTGCAGTTATTCGATC
Source organism: Medauroidea extradentata (assembly GCA_003012365.1). Lineage (NCBI taxonomy): Eukaryota > Metazoa > Arthropoda > Insecta > Phasmatodea > Phasmatidae > Medauroidea > Medauroidea extradentata. The sequence goes on from PNEQ01114179.1 coordinate 29,430, forward strand.
ACTGCCACAAAAAATAACCATCTTTGCATAACTCCAAGGTTCGCACATATAGTAATTAATTATGTTAGTTACTCTACTATATTTTTCTTGCCAGAAAACTCTTATATCCGTACCTACTTATGTTTTAGTATACTATTTTTTCCAATTCGGTTGTTGTTTGTTAGTAAGGGTAAACCATCATGAATGTGAGATATTTGAACATTTTTGTGTCAATTTGTATTTTGGCTATCTGGCAACACTGTTTCTGCACATTGAAGGCAGTCTTTCATGTCACGCATGTTCTGCTTTCAGTCTCTCATGTCTCTCATGTCACAACCCGACTTTCTAACATTTGTGCTGACAGAATTTATTACAACAGTTTCCATTGAAAAAATCAGCGATCCCTCTAACACATGAGATCTATGCACAAATATTGACAACTGACGTTAAAAAATGGGATTACCTATACAGGAATCACCGTAACGACAGACGCTAATGGAGTTTGATGAAATTGGTCTACTGTTTACACTAACTTCAATCCAATAGAAAGAGTACTTTCGTACCCGTCACGATATTTTTAGCGTAATTTAAAAAATGTTTTTAAGTATTAAGCAAGCCGTAATCGCACTACGAATTTGTATTATTGTACACATTGGGATATCATCCCACCATGTTCTGAGCATTTAGTATGTTTAGCTTCAAAAAAGTCCTGTACAACAAACTTATCAAAATTCCTTAATATAAGAATTTTGTTACTAAGATTTTATTTTTAACTTGCATCATATGTGATATGAATATAATAAATTGACTGTGAGCGTCCCTAGTGCTGATTCTGGGAAACCTGTACTCCTTGTTCTTTTCTGAAATGTCTGTGCTACCTCCTCGATCTGACTTCTATGCCCTGGACCTGCGCAGTAGGCTTCGTCTATGACTACCCGTCGACTGGGTCACTGTGTAAGCTAATTTACTTGCTTCTTGGCCAACCTTCGTAACTATGAGGTAGGGGTACTTAACCTAAGATTGCCGAAGTTTTACACTTTACACCTCCGTCTGAAAAATAATGCAACGGAAAATAATGTTACAGTGAAATAATTACGAATTAAAATAATGTATATATAATAATGCATATCACTAACAAAGTTTTATTCAGTGTGTTAAGAAGATAAGTAACACCGATAAATATGAACGTGGCAACTCTGAGAAGTCTGTCTTTAACTTTATCGTTCATTATAGAACCGCCATTACTGTTCGTTATTTTGTAGGACGAATTCCATCGTGCCGATGCAGATTTCATATTTATTCAATTATGCAAAGTAACAATATTTTATTTATTTTTTAAATTCAAGTTGTAAGTGTTGTTCTGCAGCTTTTGTACGCTATTCAACATGCAGCATTTCACGATGGTAGATAACCAATATAATTCATTTTAAAAGAAAAATAGCAGATGTACCAATAACTAAACACGGTAACTGTGGTTCATTGAGTGTATTCTGAAGTTATTACAGCGAATTGAGTGAGTGATTTTGGTCAGCGGTTAACATCGAGGTCTTCAGCGCTAGTGAGGTGTGACATGATGTGAGTATGGAGCAGCTTCGGAATGATAGGGGGGGGGGAACAGGAGATCTCCGAGAAAACCCGCCGTCCAGCGTCATCGTCCGGCACGATTCTCACATCCGGGGACCGACCCCGCCGGGAATCGAACCCGGATCGCCTTGGTTGGTGTACAGCGAGGTAAATTGCAGACATAGATAAGCCAAATTCTGAAGTTTTCGGCGACGAATTAGGTTCTCGTTGTTTAAAGTGGGTGTTATGACTATCTCATTATATTATGTTCCCTGGTCTTGGCTTAGTTTGAGATCGACATTATTGTAGGAGTTGATCAACGCACGATTCGATGGCGGTGGACCATGAGCGGTAAGGTGTTGTAGATTATGGATTCTATATAATTGTTTACATTTCCTTTACGTCCGCTTTCAAAATTATTGTTTGGTAATAACTATTATATTTTGGTTTTTTGTACTTTCGTTTTGAAACGTCATTTTTGTCCTTGTTAATTTCGGTATTAGAGCCTTGTCCTGAACTTGAATAGCCCATCATGTTTTGGGTAAATTTGTTATGCCATACTTTGAGTGTGACTGTGATCGCTAGATTTGACTTTCACTGTAAGTGTATAAGTCAGTTTTAGCCATAGAACCTGGTTTGTCTTGCTAACTGCCTCGGTTTTGCCAATACTAGAGTCATGCATATTATTTGGATTTCAAGCTGTGCTCTTTTGTTTACGTTAGGGTTACTGCCGCGGCAGGTTTATGCATTTAAAATGTGTGATTGTGGCGTCAAAAGCACTTGATTTGCATTTTAGTATCTGTTTGTTGTTTATTATTACCCTGCACACGCAGGCGTTTATGTGACTTATTGAGATGCTGGTAGTGTTGTAACTTGTACCCGTTCAAAAACTTACAGGAATTGATCATTTAATCATAGTCACTGTAACATATTTTGCTATGAACATAGTTTTGAAACAACAGGCTCGCAACTTAATAACTGTGCAAACATTGTTGACTTTGAAAGCAAGCGATAAAATAATAAAAATAACTTAGGGTTATCTTTTGTCGGGACCTCAAATCGCCGTGCAATAATGATAGACTTTCACTGTGACACGAGCCATTGATTTGTTTCAAGTATTTTCATACTTTATCTTTTGGAAAAACCTTTGAAAATAATAATACATAATAAATATTTCCACTCAATCGTTTGTGACGTTTCTTTTAAATTGTGATTTTTTGTATGACTCTTTTCTCCTCCATGACGTGTGTTAAATGTTTCCTGTAAATGCCGGTACAAACTAAGAACTTACTCAGTAGGTCTAGTTCTTAATAACCCTTTTTTGGGCTTAATATCCTACCAATAAAACTGAGATTGTAAAAAGTATATTTTTGTAAATAACTTGTGTTGTTTGTTTAGTTAAGTAATGTTAACGTTACACACTTGAACATTATTTGTCGTGAAATAACTGTATAAGAAAATAAGCCTTTTGAAGTTATCCGAGGTAGAGAAACAAAGGGGTTAAGAATAATATGTAATGCACTATGAAACACTAATACTTGCTAGCCGTTAATTCGTATTCGCAAAGGAAGGTATGAAGGAGGGAGGAAGGGTAATTGGCTTGCGGCCAAAGTAGAACCCCCGCTTTGCAGTTTTGCTCTGGTGGGAAGGACAGGGCTAGTGGGAGCCAGAGGAAACACATTACACAAAGTTTATCGGCAAGAAAACCGAGCTTGATTGTTACGCGCCCTTGGACAATTTAGCAGCTCATTCTAGTGAGGTCCTTAAGTCCCCGGAGACAAGGGGTTGAACGCATTACAACAGATTCCTGTAATCTGCCTCCGGGCGTGGGAGGATTATTTTACACAATAGTACGAGCGACCCTTAGCCTCCCAAACCTCTGCTGGCTGTATTGTGCAAACAACCAGTGTCTTGTTGTGACACTAACGAGCAGGCTTTCTAGGCTTGAGCCTAAGGGCCCGAACCATAGTAAATAAACACATACAAAGAAACTATTTTGATTAGACTAATATGAAAATTAAGGATTCCAAACAGTATACACTGTTTATAACATCTCAAAAATATTAAAATTACGAGCTATTAAAAAATTGAAATTTTTTCCCCCGTAATTTGGAACACATAAATAAATCTCAACTTAATGTTTTTAATAAATTTCTTCACAGCAATATCAATCAATCGTGTTGAATATTTTCACATAAGTCTGTTGCACGAAGGCCTGCGGTGTTAGAGTTCCTGATTTCGGACCCCACAACGGGCATTGATGATTGTGTCGATGTCTTAGGTTTAGGCATAGTTTGTAAGACGTCCGTTGTTAAGACTTAACAGCATAAAACATAATTAAACACAATAAAACATATTAAATATTTTCATTTTATCTCATTTATTCACTAACTACTATGTTTACACAAAAAAAAAAAAAACAATTTCGTAGTGGCTACGAAATATTTTGTCAATTTAAATCCTACCAAATAATTTTGCGGTGAACACTACACATTTTGCGGTGGAAACAAAATTTTTTGTTGAATTGTTTATTATTTTGCAATCACCTTCAAACTACTTAATGAACACTGCAAATTAATTAGTGTTAACCACAAAAATGTCTGGTAGGGACTAAATTGACGACAATTTTTTTGTAGCCACTATAAAACTGTTATTTTTGGGTAATTACCGCGTACTACAAATGTATAGAATTTGATAATACAATTTATATTGGGTTTTTTTACTTTCTTGTTTAAAAAATACTCTAATATGTTACTTTTCCTGGTTAATTATAGAAAATACCGGGAAGAGCCTCGAACTTAACTCTAGCCAGGATGCTGGGGCGATGCGGCAGCCATGTAATTTTGCACAGTTTTCAAGGCACTGCTCGCTTGTCTCGTAATAATATTGTGAAAGTTTATCATTATATATATATATATGCGTTCTATTGTCATAAATTTAAATACTAAACTATGCGTAAAATACTCCGTTTCAAAATAATATCACCAAGTACATGAAACACGTAGATATTAATTTACTTAATTGCTACGTCGACAATTTTTTGTATCTAGTAAGTTTTGTATGAACATAGTACTTTTTAAAAACAAATTGACTAGAACTTAATCCCTTTTCTACCATGGCAGGATGCTTAATCGCTGTGGTGCATGTATTCGTCATTATTATCAAAATATGTTCTGACTCAAATCAAGTTCTAAATTGTGTTATATATATTTATTATTATGTTTGAACTTGTCGGTGGATTAAAAAAGAACGTATTCTCAAGGTATGCGTAGGCGTATCTCGAATGCTTATTCTGTCGACTGTGTGTCAAAAATACCTTTACAAAAAGTTACAGTAGTGATCGCTCATTATTGCCAGCTTCATAGCAAAACTCTTATGTCTATACTTGTCAACAGATCCCCGAATATTTGATTGATAACAGGTGTTATAAGGTATTAATAGAAGTTAATAAAACTGCGTTGTGCTTCCCGACTCGTAATTACGCAAGAAATATAACTTTCTTTTCCTCTATTCTATTTTAATTGGAACATCTGTCACCTCCCCGGATAATTAAAAGTGTAACTGTAAATTTTTCCCGAACTCTGTAACATTTGGCTACGATAGCGCGTAGAATACGAGTTGCTAAACAGTTTAAATATAGCATTAACTGAATTTTTTCCCAATAACTCGGCTTACGAGATTGTTGCCGATAAAATACTGTTTAAAATTTACTTTCTGGAATCTAAACAGGCTTAATTAAAAAAAAAGTATTCCATTTCAATTTTATTAAAACACCATGCCGGATAATTTACAAAAATAATTTTAAAAGTTATGTATGCATAACTTCAATTAATTCAAATTTGTGAAGTATGTTGCACTTTATGACGAGTTATTTAGCTCGGGTGAATCCTCGATTAAGCGTCCGTGTAATTTCCTCTGAAACTAATGTCTGAACGTGGACGTAATGTTGCGTAGCGTATCTGAACAAAATGTACTTCAATATGTGTATGTATTATTTTTTTTTATTTTAGATCAACAAATAATTCCTGAAAAATTACTGGATTCAGAAGAAAAACAAAGTTTTTGAATAAATTTTGTGCACGTTTTCTGCAGAAAATTTTAAACAAAAACAGTAGTGGGCTACAATTTTCGGTCTTAATGTAATACGTTCACCGTTTTAAAGTGCATGTAATCATAAACTGTAAAAAATTCGTACTCCGTACATAATATTCTTCGTAGTTTAACACGACACGAGTACAAAGGCGTCTATCGTAAACGTTTTTGCTTGTTAACTTACAAGTGATGTCTTCGTAGCTGTAGAAAACTTTGTATTCGTCAGATATTTTAACAATAAGTAAGTGTTCTAAGTCTCCATGCATACATGCTCTGATGATCTTGGTTGAAAATGGAAGAGTTTAAAAATATTACTCAATTTACGTTCATTATACTTAAAAACATTTTAAACTTTATATAGACTACGCTCTAAATTTTTTATAACCGTTATCACTGAAATGTACATACAATGAAACTAGGCATATATAAATATATAGACCAATCTGCAAGGACGTCAATGTGGTCTAGTGGTAAGACGTGTAGTATCTGTGCGCTGTGATGCGGGTTCGAATCTTATTTCAAGTACATAAACAAGGCAACGACTTGTAATTTCACAAACCTATCTTATGTATTTTATTACAAGTACAACCACTGTAGTTTTACATGTAATTTCTTTGGCTTCTGGGTTTCTAAGGATATTTTTCGTAAAAGTTAAAATAAAAATTCTTACAGCGTAACACAAATGCAAGGACACTTGGATTGACTCTTAATAGTTTACTTCTTGTCTTTTCGCCTCTAAACGCGAGCCAATCAACTGGCGTTAGTGATTCCCTCGACAACTACACTTAAAGAGTCTTTACTTGTAACGTTTCGAATTTAAAACTTTTTACAAGGTATTTTTCTATCTTTAATCTATGAATGCTATATTCCGTTTTATGTAAATGATCTACCTTAAGACAGCCGTGTAGAGTTCTTTTGACGCGTGTTTCGATGTAAAAAAAAACGCAATTTCCTTTGCTACTGATGATTACAGCACAAGCACACACACGGGCGCAAGCACACGTGCACACACACACGCGCACATACGCACATACAAATACATAATATGTATATAATACACACACATTAGTTAAGTCTTGCAGAATTTCTGTAATAAAACTGAGATTTTAATTATGGTACGAAATTTTCACTTTGAGTTGAATTTTCGGCAATACTACGCCTCCTTTTGTCTCGGAAAGTATACCCGCCGTACAGTGAATTGATACTTTTAGAATCGAACTGTTGAAAAAAAAATACAAGGAATAGGCCTACTTCCCTTATTAACATACAACTACGTAAGGAAATGAAAAAAAAAAAAAAACCAATACGATGAGATAAATAAATAAATAAATAAAAATTTTTATTGTTACGCGTCCACGATTATGAAAATTGTTCGTAATAATTAGTTTAATAGTGATTTTAACCAGTATGTTATACGATAGTTGGAGGATGGTTTGGTTGGCATTGATGTCGTATAAATAGTTCTTCTGTATATTATAATCAGCGGCTAAAATATTGAAAATCAGTTAATGGAATATGTTCACAATGTGTTCATTTTCAGGAAATGAAATAAAATTTGTATTTACATTGAGCATATATTACAATATTTTAGAGATGACGTAGTTAGTGGGGGCGGATGAACAATGTACGTCGGCTCGCAGTGCAGCAGTCAGCCTAGTAATGTTATTGTCGACGTTTGGCGGAAGGATACATAGTTGGTGAGAAAACAGATCCAAGCTAGAAGTAGGGCTTCCAGAAAGCATCAAGTTACCGTACGGCGGGTATAGTATTATTTAGTAACTGAAGGTTTGAAAGCTCTCTTTGTGTGGTCAGGGTGTGGCAAAGCTAATTTAAACGTTTTCATAACAGTTCTTCATGATATGAAAGCAAATTATCACCGCTTACAGTATTACCTTCCTGCCTAAGGTTTGATTTTTAAAATGGATTTACCGATTTTTAGGTTACATGTTTTGGTATCATCCGCTCCAATTCGTTTACGAGCTCGCCCAAATTTCCAGTAGTGTTTTTTTCTAAATTTAAATGCCGCAGCCTTAAAACTGATTCTTCAAGTAGACGGCCTAGTTGCGCCGGGCGAAGTTTGCAGTGAACAGGAACTGAATTCTGGATAAGTTCTGGACATTAAAAATATATCAAAACAGAGAATTATTGGACTGAAGATCCTCAGCTAAAATTATTTCCTGCCACGCAATCCGTTATCATTAAAACTGTGTTCTGAATGCTTGTTTTATAATCCACGACAGTTGAGCGTTTATAGAATGTGTGAACATCTTTTTAAATATTGAGATACCATACAAAAATGTAAAACGACTGGATTTAAATAGTTATAATTGGCTAAAAACAGATTTGTATTTTAACTTCAGTTTTTTAGTTTTAATAGCTTCTCTAATGAGATACTACCGTACTTTCTTATTTTGTCAGAGTAACTACAATAGTTTATTTTAGTAGCAATTTGATAAAAATATTTCTAAGTTAGTTTATTACGTATTTTATATTTGTTCAACTACCTTCAGTTTTATCTGCAGACCTGTCTTTGGTGTTGGTTTTATCGCTTTCATTGCACACCCTTCTCAACAAGATATTTTATACTTCAATGGACTTTCTCTGGCTAGATTAAATATCGATATCTACCGAACCCTTCGTGATATAGAGTTGCTTTTCACTTAGAAATGCTGCTTATGTAAAAATCCAAAAAGTAAATCTTCGATTTTTCGAAACTCGACTTCTTAAGAGTAAAAAAGACAGAAATGTGTTTTCCTTTTTAATAACCGTCTCTACAGTGCGACCCAATGGACTATCGTCATGGTTTTAACTTCAATTAGTTACGTATAAGAATGTCTAACACAATACTTCTATTATTTAAATAAGGGGGTGAAAAGACGTGAAATATGTTATCGATTATTCTTCCATAGTTATCAGACCAGTCGAGACATATAAACGCGGTTTGGTTCAGAATGTTTACATAAAAACTCAATAAACTATTTCAGGGTAGTTTTCAAATTCGACTCCAAAGAGGTAAAAAAGGGTTAAATGTGTTATCGATCCGTGATCGACATATATCTATCCCACTGAACTTATAGATATCGACGCGATTTCTGCTCAATATTACTTTTAAGGCAGTTTATTGAATTATTTAATTAGACACATAAGGGGGTATAAAGTTTATGAAACGGGATAACCGGTGTTTTCAATTAATATTCTTTATTATATCTCAAACCCAATATGCTATTGTCACGGTTTCCACTGAAATGTGACGCCCATACAATAACCATAACTGTCTATAACGTTTTTTTTTAATTTGAATAAAAGGGTGGTGAAAAGACATGGAAAGTGTATTTGATAAATCCATTATTGTTATCGAACCCGTCGAAATATAGAGATGCCTTTCGCTTAATAACGACGAATACATAAATGTCTATAAACAGATTTCAGAACTTTTCTAAATTCGAATTGTCAGGCCTATGGCGGAATGAAATACGTTTTTTAAATGAATCGTCGATTAAGCTTTGACACAATGATTCATTCTCGTGATTTTCACATCAATTAGATACTAATACAAATTGTAACGATTACCAAGAGCCTCGCCTGGAGGGCGGGCTAGCGACGACGACAGTGCAATCAGGCCAGGGGTTGCACAAAACAAGTGGCTCAGCGATTCTCCCCACCTGCACTGAAGTGTGGTAATATAAGGTAATATATCGGGGGAATCGGGGTCTGTCTCCTTCAAGTCTTCCAGCCGTCACCACCTCGCCAGGATGGTCCTGGGTCGAGACCCACGACGTGCCGCCGTCCGTCGTTAGCCGAGCACATTCGTCATCATCCTCCGGCACATCATTGACGGTGAAGTCTAAGGTGTCCGAAGGGTCACCCATCATACAGTAAACTTGACTAACTAAACAGCCGCTCCCCTCCTATCTAAATTATGTAATATAACTTTGCAGTATTTCTGTAATATAAACTATGCAGAGTCAAGCCACCGTGATTAGATTAACATATTTCATTTAACCGTAATCCACACCCTTAACTTAACCACTTAACTAGTTTCAGTATAAAGTGCCTACCTCTGACTACAGCCACACAACCACTATAAATCATGTGTAAAACAGGAAAAACAACCAAAAGTTTCGCAACAAATTGTTTAACATGTGGATGGTGTGATTTTGCGAAATTAAATCACTAAAGTGGTGAAAAGCGTAAAACTGGTTTTCAGTTACCCCATGATATATGCCTTTATCGTATATAATTGAAAAACCCGCGAAAAATGTTGCGGATACCAGCTAGTACTATCATAATTTATAAATGCTACGACTATTTCTCTCAAGGGTATCTGAACGCCTTGCTCCTAGAGCTGTATTACTGTTCTATGTCTTACCACGATCGGTCAAAACAAAACGCCAGGGCTTGCAAAGTCTATAACACTAGTCCACGAATAAAATTATTTGTTTAAAAGTTTCAATTTATTCCCCCGTGTGTCGTATAAAAAAGTTTACCGAGTAAATAAAATATTAGAGGAAGGTTTTATTTTTCTGGAAAATATTATTTAACATTTTGTAAAAGTAAACAATGCCACAAATGCATTATACTGAGAAATAAAGAACATTCTCGAAAATGTTAATGTAACAATTTTATTTTATAGTCTGCAAGAGTAATCATTTTTCTATGTCAGTTGTACGAAATGAAAGCCAACTATATACATTTTTCTGACGTTGAGTGTTCGTCTACACGGCTTCTGAGAATTACGTTTCATTTACGAAGAACACTCATTTCTGTATCCATCACTCCCACAAATTCCCAGCACTGAAGCCAGCGTACAAGAGCCCGCTCTTCACAGAGGTCCTGTCGTCATATTTAGGAAGACGCGGCGCTCGCTACGAATTCGGGCGACTTGCTAATTACTTCTGGAGAACAAACATTTCTCGCAAAAGGAAGCGAGCGTTTCTGATAATCCTCGCCTCTTTGGCGCGAGGCGTTTATACGGTCTGGTTTACTACCCGCGCAGACTTACACGCTGGCGCCGCACATCCATCCTCTTTCATTCTCCCTCTCTCTCGCTTGTTACCTCCTGCCTCTGTTTCTCGTCCTCCTCTCTTAGCGCTGACAGCTTCTCGTCTCGCAGTCTGGCTTTGTGCAAGCCCTCGACGCTGACACTCCGAAGCTAGGGCAAGACAAGACTCTCATTTCCTTTGCGGCATTTGTTTTACTGTGAATAAATACCAGTCGCTTGGATTTCTGCAAACAGAAGCTTGTTGGTCTTTCATGTCAAGTTTTAATATTTCCACCACATTCAACATCAATCTGTTTATCTTCCAAAGAAAAGAATGTTAGCACACATAAATGTGTTTCGGAAATTATTAAAACAATTGAATTTTTTACAATTTCAAATTGTTGAGAGCACATTCTATTTTTTTTTAATGTATAAAACCTGTACTTGAACAAGTAATAAAAATGCTTGAAGGATATACACTTGTTCTTAAACAAAGATACCAAAATAAAAAGCGTAACTTTCGTCAGTCGTAAACAGACATGTTGGCTATAATTTCCTGGAAAATGCAATGGCGCCACGGCTTGTAATTCTGTGCGATCAGAATACAACCAACTCAGCCAGGGCTACGCCTCACCACTTCCTCATCGCTTTCAAAACACCCGGTGCTCAACTGAAATCCACCGAGGACTTCTACTTAAACAATATCAATTTAAATTCGCACAATGAAGACATTTCTGTCTGTCTGTTCTTACCTCCCTGGGTAAAACAGTCTCCGAATAAATACAGGTAAGGCACTGACCGGTACAGTGAGTTTCAGTAGATGATTCAGTGAATGAGTAAGAGAAAACAACAACAGTTATAGCCAATAATCATGAAACCATGTACAGGTCCTACTCATCATCCTTTGTATCTGAACAGATTTTAGAAACAATGTGCAAAGTATTGCTCCACTGTATGCAATTCCAAGCACGTGAAAACATTCTCATTACTCTTAACATCCTATATTACATCATTTATTTTGCTAGTTCAATTAAATCGCCACAGAAAGAGAAAGTCTGACTAAGCCGAAACTATGTCTCATTTACAGACAAGTGCAGCATACAAACGTGCGTTCACAGCTTGAATGTAGAGTATGTACGTAACAGTTCAACGCTTTGAACGTTGCAGCGTGAAATCAAGAAACCAAAAATGACATTTATTGTCGTGTTAGTCATAAAAAGCCTAAATATATATTAATACTATTGCTATAATGTAAAGATTGTACGTGTGTTTCACTGTAAGACAGAAAAGTATAAAGATACAATAATACACACGGATAGACTTCACGCATGTAGTCAAAATGATCGTCTCACGAGTTATGGTTGCTGACACACAAACTCATAATTAATTCTTTCCACTACTCAAATTTTAGCATAGGCTTGTTGATCATGTTGATCATGTTGCTCTGAGCCCGCTTCTTCATATTTAAGTTATAGCAGTAACCTAGACTTTAAATCATAATGTCACTCATCTGTGCGTAGCGACCAATTCCGAAGCAAAGCACTGCAATACAATAAACACGCACATGTCTTTGGAACAGCATTGGATATAGTCCCCATTTCATGGCTAAAACGTATTTTAAGTCAATTGCGACACAAAAAATATCTGCTAGTGTTTAGACTACAAAGTTCCAAAACTAAAAAATACTGACCATGTCATAAGTCTCAGCCACTGCTAATTGAATTCCCCAGATTTTGCGATAGTCGCACTTCCACCTTTTCCATTTTAAATATTCACTACAACGCAAGCTGAATAACTAGTGGAAGATACAACACAGGTAGGAAATACCGAGAGCAAATGCTACTAAAGTCAAAAAACTTCGTGGGACCGTAACATTAGCTCTCGTTGAACATCAATGGGCGAAACAGTAAAACTGTATACATGTTTACATTTATGTTTATTTATTTGCATATTTCTGTCAGAACATATTGATTAGGGCAAGTGCAAAGTATATTATTATGAACAGTGCATTGCGATTGCAATACAACTTTATCATATTTTTAGATCTCTAGTTTCCTTGACTGTACACCAGAACGAAAACATGTACAATTGTTTTCAAATATGTTTATATGATGAAAGATGTACGTCATACTATGCTCGCAGCGTATAAGCGGAGGCGTTAATACTTCAAGACAAAATCAAATTAAGAGACTTGCGAGAAGCGCCAACATCAGTCTTATTGCCCTTGTCTCGCAGACCTGACCTAGTTTCAGTCCCCGGGGATCTCAACTGCGGCCTAAGTTTCGCATTTTGCCAGCCTACCCCTGGCGGGGATGAAACCCTCTGTAAACTTTCTGAACCGAAACCAATTTCCTCGGAAAAATTTATGGCCACCCACAGAAAGTTGAGCCCATGTAACAACCATTACTATATTTTCTTCCCTTTCGATGCCAGTCTCAAGGACATCTTCCACCATTATTATTAAATTACTACAATGTCTTCGATAAGAAATAGTTATACGATATCACTGTTTAACATACGTACATATAGTTGCATGGTGAAATCTTCTATAAAATATTAAACATTTAAATACAAGACTATCCTACCAAACTGCAAACAAGTGGGTTGAATTGAAATATCAATATCAACAAAAGTTGTTCTCTAGCGGAATTATGTTAAGAATATAAATCACTTTCAAACACAAATTATTCGGCGAGAGATTTCGTTTGAAATAGAGGCCGTTCCAGTGTTTGGTGCGCATGTATGCAACCCGCATTAACACCTTATAAAACAAAGCTAACCTTACTATCACTCACTATAGCACTAAGAGTATTACACATCAACATTATATTCGTGATTTATCAAAAAGATAGTTAGTTGTTCTTATTTTCGCTGCGTTCACCGAAGTCAAGTGTACAGAATGACTGGCAGCAAATTTTACAAAACTTTTTTTTTGTATTACGTTGATGGTGTAACCGTTTGTTATATTCAACTTTGTAGAACGCAGGTTGAATAGATGCGCCTGAAACACTGTAATGGCCTCTTAAGATATTAGCTATTTTTTAAAATGTAAACTTAAATGATGTATTTTAGATATTAAGAATTGGTCGTAGAAATCAGGAAGATTTCTCAACGCGACAACAGCTACGCCTCAGAATATTTCACGCATAGTAAACTTAGTTTGAAATATATATATATATTTATAATTAGTGTATTAAAACGTTATTTTCAACCAAAGACGATAAGGTAGGGTCGTTATATAGCTGACGCATACATACAGTATGTCTGTGTGTCTCGGTATGTGCATTCGTAGTTCTCTAACATATGGAATGATTTCAATGCTTTTTTAAAAATTGAAGACCAGTTTAATATAGACGGTGTACCACATGGTTCGCATCCCCCTCTAAATACCAGTAGGTACAGGTACAAGTTACTATCAGAAACGTGTGTATATTTATTCAGCAAAGCAATACTAAATAAATAAGAAACTTTAATGGCTAAGGGGTTTTCGGGCCATACCAGAAAGAGCACATTACTCAGTAATTTATATGAAAAGAAAATATTATCCAAATATACTCAAAACACGCATTTCACACAATAACAACTTTAGCTCAGTAAATACAATGTGATGTGTTATAGTATGACAAATTTCCACAATATCTTATTTTTGGTATAACGATTTCCACACTTCCATATTGATTACAAACAATATTTCTTGAAGGGCCAATATCAATGACAAAAACCTACAGTACTACCCTCCATTCAATTTTACATAATGCCGTGCCCTCGCACGTAATGTTTCTTTCTGCCTGAAGAGTCATATGTATTCATACTTAACTTTTTCGTAGCATTATTTCCTTCCCCGACGAGAGCCAAATCTCCCTGATCTGGGCTATTCGCCGGTTTATCTACTCTTAGATTCCCCTATACCCTCGCCTTACAAGACACAGTTTAACCTCTAGGGAGGGGTAAATATTCTGTTTAAATTTTAAAATGTCCTATTACTTCAGAGTCTTTAAACTTGCGCACGCGCATACCTTTAAATTCACAAGTTTGTAGACTTGCCGTCTTCTGCCATGAAGGCGCCACCAGGTGCAGTAATAGTAGGGAGCCAATCACAAATTGCGATCTGAGATCTCACTCCAACGTGGCCCCAGGGAGGTCTGTAAGCCGCATTGCGCTCACAGTCTTTAGCCGAATTTCATGAAGCCAGGTTGCAGCTGATTTCGTAACCCACTGACGGTCCCGCAGGAGACGTTGACGTCGACCATTGCCTCGCTGCCCGCCAGATAGGTCGCTATGCACACCGGCCTATCATCGATGACGAGAATTCTTGCAGGTAAGAAGACACGTCCCCTAAACTAGCTTAGGAATTTTTAGGTGATCTAGCAGATTTTAAACTTCGGACGACGTATATACTGCATTTTCGCTGAGACATGTTGAAATCGGGACCAGTTGACCAACATGGGACGTAATCAAGGCTTCTCAATAGTTTTTCGCTGTATTGGTTAAAATCTATATATTACCTCAATGGTTGAAATGTATCTCGATGTTTAAAAATTATGAACTCTATTCCCAATTGGCGCGAGAATTACACAGACATAAAAATTAATAATTCCTTCAAATTTACTCCTAGTATATTTGAAAAATTGACACAGCCCTTAAATGTCCATACCTTGTTTAAACTTCCCGACATATTTACACCAGTTAAACTGTAATGTTTGGCCGATATAACATAAAATAATTACATCAGCGACTAACATGCTATATGGGGCTTCCAAAATGATACTTTGTGTTGTCAGCTTTGGAAAACGTTTAAGTGCACATTTTTGCAACTGAGGGAGCCCAGATTTTTAATGCAATGGAAACTGGCGTAATCAGATCTGAAATTAATAAAATATAAACAATTTATCGTATATTCAAATAAAGTTACGTGCAACAGAACATATCCCTGCACGTATAAGTTGGAAAAAACATTCTTCTAATGTTTCGTCGATACGCAAACATACACTTCCTGAAAATACCTCTATATATGAAATGAAGTGCTTCACTCACTCACTCACTCACTCACTCACTCACTCGTTAATGCACAGCCCAAACCACTGGACCTAGGGACGAAATTTTGAGGGTTATTTCCTCTTATGCCGTAGACATCCATTAAAAGGAATTTTTTGAATTTCGAAAAGTTAAGGCGGTAAAAATCTGTGAATTCTATTTTCAATCAATCCTCGATAATTCTTAAATCTGTTGAGATAGTGACATCATTTTTGCTTCAGAATGAAGCTTACGTGTATCCCTAAAATGAGACTTCAGGATATTTTGAGATTCAACCTCAAAGGGCATTAAAAATGAAACGTAGTTTCAATTAGTCCTCTGTATCTCTTAAACACTTTGAGATATCAAGATGATTTTTGTATATGAATGAAGCATTCGTAAATATCTAAAATACGTATTTCACGATAGTTCAAAATTCGATAGTTTACGTGGTGGAAAGATGTCAAATGTTCCATAAATCCCGAAAAGCAGGAATAACCACAAATAAATAATTTAAAAGTTGGTACTTTTTTCCGCCATATTGGTACGTGCACTTCTTTCAGCACGGGCTGCAAGCACACATTTAATTTCTTAAGAATTCTGACGATCTATCTTCGTGTAGTTGTTTGGATCACTGGTAGGATGTTTTGGGTTCGAGTCCCGTGTAACGCAAGGTGACAGGGTAATTGTTGTAATATAATATATGCACATTTTCGTGGCAACTGACAGGTGAGTTGATTTCCTATATTTAATTTAAGGGTGGCTTCTTATTGCGTCATAGGTAGAGCCCGTGATTTTTGGTGAAAAGAATTCTGCAAAAACTTGTTTCAATGCCTTACGTGCGCACCTGCAACTCTGGTTCGTGGTTATTGGCAGAATATAATAGGGCAGAGGCGTGGCTCATTTGACTGCACCAACCAGAACAATGTTACATCGACACCACACGTCCGTGATTTGCGTGTAGGACCCCGAGACGCCGAATGTTAAAAACTTCCAATCACTGACCATAAAGCAGAGAAACAGGTGCTCACATAAGGTATTGAAACAAATTTTTGCAGAATTCTTTTCACCAAAAATCACTGGCTCTAGTCATAGGCACCGACTAAACCTGATGAGGTGCTTTGAGGCTGAAAAGTCGTAGAATGTTTTATTTCGCCTTGTCCTCAATATCACGTTAACACGGTTAGCTATTGTTAGAGGTAGGTAAATATCGCAGATACATTCCAGGTCAGGTTGAACGTCAATTATGTATACTTCGTTGTCATGTCTGTGACTTGCTGGCGGCTGTTACGAAACGCGTTTGACTACTGCAAGCCAGTAGTAAATAAGGAAATAATGCGAAGTGCTATCGCTTGCTACCTGCTTGTACGGTTATAAGCCAATAGATAATCGATTGTGGCCAGTGAGTGTATAGGACTGACAAATCTAGGCTGCTGCCAGATGAATCCGCGAAATTGACGTACCTCTAGCTATTGTGATAGTTTTTCCTTTAGAAATTCCAAGCGGGCAAAGCGGCGGTCGGGCAGCTATTCAATTTAATACAAACAAATACGTTTCTAAGTAGTGTGACAGGAAACTTCATTCGTTAACATAAATAACTATTTCACAACGACAGAATAAAATATGGTTACCCAATAATTGTGGCGAGATTCAACACGAAGAAAATATTGTGAAGCCAGTTTCCAATCATCAAATATATATATAATTAAATCAAATCATTTTTGTGAACACTTCTAGTCTTGCAGTTTACTGAAATCTACTAATCACTCTCAAAATGTAATGCAAAATGAATTCTAATATCTAAAAATTATTATTTACAGTCCAGATATTAAACGTTTAGCTATGCTTTTAAGAATTCCAATTCACAAGCCTGTGTGTTAATTAATTTGTGAAAGAGAAAGTGTTACAAAACTCTGCTTGTAACGCAAAAGTTTGCAGCTAACTAACGACGCGACATTACTCACATGTAGATGAAAAAAATTCAATTTCGTGTTACGTTGGTGCGTTTAGAATAAAAAAAAGTGTGCATAATTAAAATGCGTGAGTCATTTATATTGAAGCATTAATATTCGGACTTAATAGTAACTGCGAAACACCCAATACGGCCTCTATAAATATTCTCTGTCTAAGTGAATTACCTCATGGTACCGCATGTAGGCTACAAGCAAAGGCTGTAATTAAAGCAGAAAAAATGGGTATCATATTTTTTTAAATGCGTATTTCCTTTTTGTAGTTTCAAAACGCTTTTAACCGAAACTATTTATTTGTTTGTCACAGTAGTAAACTTTCGTATTGTTTTTCCTTGTCATTCCCAAACATGTTTATAACGGTTTTACCGACGACCCACACTGCGACAAACTTTTTAGGACCTGTGACTCCCTAATGTGTTAAGTTGTGCTTGGGCTGGAGCTTCGTAACCCTGTTAAGTGAAAATTCAGTTAGTCCGCTC
>PNEQ01114180.1:0-10572 GCA_003012365.1 Medauroidea extradentata
ACTGCGTCACTGGTCTGGTTCATGCCATGGTCCCAAATGGAAGACCTCGGCACTTCGTCGCAGGTCTGGTTCATGCCATGGTCCAAAATGGAAGACCTCGGCGCTGCGTCGCAGGTCTGGTTCATGCCATGGTCCCGGGGGAAAACCTCGGCACTGCGTCACAGGTCTGGTTCACGCCATAGTCCCATGGGAAGATTTCGGAACTGTGTCGCAGGTCTGGTTCACGCCACGTTACCATGGGAAGATTTCGGCACTGTGTCGCAGGTCTGGTTCATGCAATGGCCCCGTGGGAAGATTTCGGCACTGCGTCGCAGGTCTGGTTTATGACACGGTCCCGGGGGAAGACCTCAGCACTTCTTCGCAGGTCTGGTGAATACCAGACCACAATAAGGCATCACGAGTCGGGTGCTCAAAAGTTTTTTGTGTAAGAAATTGTATAGCTCGTATCTTGTATGCTATTCTTTATATTTATGTTTCAATTGGACACTTATAAAATTGTCCAAATTATTGGAAAATTTATTCTATAAGCATTCCTTGTTTTGTAAAATATTTTTAATGCACTTTATTTCTGTAGCTTATTTCTGTATTTGTTACAGTTGAGAAACTCTTTAGTTGTGATAAATTACACATGTCTGGAAGTTATTTTTATTTCGATATTTAAGTTAAATCAACTAAAAATTTTTTGAGAGTGTGACAAATGGAGTATAAGTAATAATAGTAATAATATTGACGGTAATTTTATTTTGTTTTCGTTGTCACAGAAACAGTTTTGAACCATTTTGAATTGATTTGCATGATGTTTAATTAGTTCTAAAACTATTTTGAACGTATTAAAGTAATTCTAGCGGCCCCGACTTACGCATAGTAAGATACGTTAGGATGGTTCAATGCCGACCACGAGTCGTGCAAATACTAAATAATGTTATTCTACTTTATATTTACTGTTTATTGAATCGCGATTAGTCTTTAATTTATGTTTAATGAATATTTTCACGGTAATTTTATTTACATGTTATCTATAAAATGTTTTTTCAAGTCATTTTTTGATTTTTGAAGGAAGGGCTTTTTGGAGTCCTTGCGGAAACCTAGGTGAAACCGGAGAGATTTTTGGTGGTGTTTAAAGAATGCGAGTGTGCATAATTTTGTTGCCTATTTAAATCTTGAATATAAGGACCCATCCTAATTTACAGGATTTATTTATTGCCACAAATTTGGAGTTAATTTGCTAGGCCTGCCGGTCGTGAAAGAAGAGGAGCGAGCTGTAGGGCAAAGGAAGGATTAGTAATTTTGAGTGTACTTCAAGAAATGATGATGAGTTTTCTTAGCCATTTTTGATTAAGCTAAGTACAGCTTGTAAAGGCTTTTCATTTGCGCCTGACGAAACTTCCTATTCTGATAGCTAGATAACCTAAACTGAAATTAATTATTTTGATTTTAAAAGAGTAAGATGGTTGAAGGCATTTATTTTAAATTATTTAAACTGAGACATTAATAATTATTTGTTACTAGTTTCCTAGATTCGTGAGTGTTAACTTTCCCTGGACCCAGAGGTCATGATATAGTGAATATCTGAATTAGAGCAGCCGGAAATGTAATTTTGCAAAGCTTATGCTTAATGACATACTAAACCCTGATAACTTTATTTGGTGTTACCAAGGTGCAAAATATTTTTAATGCTATTTGGTCTTCGGTGTAATGTTCTTGATATTTTTGGCTAACGAGTCAGTATTTCTACAGTAAATTTCTACATTTATCAGTTCAGCAATTACGCTGAATATTTTTAATTGTAACGTTAATTTTTTCCCATTCAATGTTCATGTGTAAAGTATGCTTTCTACAGTAGCATTATGGATAATTTGGTCTATGTATGTCTTACACACACTATCTCACTCAAGCTTGTGTTCACATGTCTTGTTTACAACTTCAGTACTTCTGCACAACAACCTACTAAACCACACCAGTCTCAGTACCCTTCTCAGTGAGTGTATCTATACTCTAATTTTAGAGAGCCTAACCTGCGTAGAAAAGGGGATATTAGGAGTAGGCCTAAACTAAACACAAAAATATATTAGATGAGACAGATTATAATTATCATTCCAAAAATGTAATACTTTACTTATACATTATTGGGCGAATATTAAAATTTAAACACATTAAAATAATAAAAATAACTATTACCAATGCCTTTAACGAAGATACATAGGCCTAGATAAATATTAAAAGTGCATCTTAACAGCACACTAAAGCAGCTGTTTTTTTTTGCATACTCTAAAATGTTCAGTTGCAAGCAGATCTCCGCGTACGAAATCTTGTAACTCAGTACGTTTTTTTTTATAGTTTACGATCACCGAAACACTAAAATCGCTATCTAGCGTAGTTTGGAATCTTTATTGAAAATCACATAAAGTTAAATCACAGTCTCTAAACCACAATCACAGAGATTTCACCTCACTATATTTACATTCACGAGAGCAAAGTTCAGATCTGATCACTTCCTATTACGTTGTTTATGATTTCATAAATTGACTCCGAGTGACTGCTGGGATATTTCCTTCATACATTACACGTTTGATTTCCTTCCTTTGTTCTGCTTGGTTAACTGAATTCGTCTATACATATCTCCCGCAGTTTATTGTATCACTGATCTATAAATGAACAATAAACTTCAAGTGTAGGTTGACAGATGGACTAAGTATTACCGCGGGATGTCATTAAGTACTTGTTGTTCTAGAATGGAGAAGCTAAAGAATGATATTTGCGGTGAAAAGACAGTTTTAAAAGGAAACCCATTAATCATGGGCAATGTCCGCGAGGATTCATATTAATAAATCAAAAATCAAGTCAGACTTCTCTAGGATACAAACCCGCAGCATTTTGTTGGTAGACGAGTGGTCTGATCTCTATCTGTTACGGTCCCGTAACACTGACTCATATATTACGTTGCCAAATAATCAGGAACGTAAGTCAATACTCATGATTATAATGTTGCCTTAGTTAACATTTCTGTGTTATCTACGCATATTTACTTAATCAGATTAACGCTCTTGTAATCGTCCTTTATATACGAAAACACAATTTTCGAGAAAACAGTATTAAATATTGAGCTATGTTGTACACAAATGTAAAAATTCTGTACACGATTTTAATTTTAAACTGTCATTTTTGCATTTAAAAGTAAACATATTTTTTTTACTACGCTGTGTAGTAAAAACTTTAAAATAGTTTAAATTGTATGTTGTCACAGACAAAAACAAAAATTTTCATAACTCAAATAATTCTAGTAAATCTCGAAATACGCTGCACTAACTATTAATTGAGATTGATGCCTGAAAATCTTCTCAATTACAAGATGGCCTAAGTTCGCAATGATTAGACAGTCTAAAAGACACAGAATATCATCGTTATAGTCACTTACCATTTTTATTAGGAGTTTGGTTGCAGAGTCTGGCTGAATAATTTTCTTAAATTCACGGCTGTCATATTGTTATTAGAGGCCCTTTTCCCTGTAACACACATAATCTTTTCTAAACTCAGAACTTTTTTGAATGGACGGTTATCATTTGACACTGCAAAACTACAAAAGGTATGTCTTAACACATTTACATAATTAAAATTTAATAAAATAACTAGTTTTGACAGTCAACTTCGTTTTTAACCGACTTTCTAAAAATGAGGATATCAATTCGTTATTTTTGTGTTTGTTAACTCAGAACTCAGTTGTTTATAATTAGATTTTGAATTATTTTCGGAAAGGGGATGTTTACAAGTTCGTCCCATAATAATCTTTTAGGCATTAGACGTTGAAATTCGCAGTTACACCAGGAATCTTCTCAAAATCAGATAGGAGTGAGTGTGACATTTTGGTCAGTGCTTAACACCGAGGTCTGTAGAGCTGGTGAGGGGTGACATGATGTGAGTAAGGGGCGGTGTGGGAATTAAAAGGAGGGTTTAAATTGGAGATCACCAAGAAAACCCGCCGACCAGTGGCAACGTCCGACACTATTCCTACATGCGACACACCGGGGACTGACCCCGCCGTGAAAAATCAAATACGACATGTATAGTGATACATGTATTGGAAGATTATGACAATCCCAGAATATTTGGTATATACCTAACTATTGTCAAGGACTTGTTGGACTGACTTGGACTACGAAGGCACAATGGACTTCCAATTCGACAAATAGCACGAATGTGGAAAGTAGGCTCTAGAACTCAGTAAATAACAAAAAATAAAATAAAAAAATATACCCATTTAAAAAACTAGGGCCTGAAAAAATGCACTTAAAAGTTAAAAATAATTAAGCTATTATTATACTGCATAGAATACCATCAAGATACTAAGACAGTAATATATTTTTGGAGTCAGTGCTAGAGAAGCCTTTATGAAATTTTACAAATTTTCTTAACATTTATAAAATATTTTCGAAACCTAAGTTTATTCGATACACCTTTCTCTGCACTCCATACTGTTCAACGCCGTGCATCTGCTGTCATTTTGTCAAATAATAAATGCTTGGTTGCGGTCAACGTATACAAGTATACCAACACTACTTCGTTACACGTTTGTTAATCTTGGATGTCACTGACTCCAAAATTAACCTTAACTCTATTTTACTGTTTTAATAAATTAATGGTATTCTAAGTAGTTTGAAAGTAACGTACAATTTTTACATTTCAGTGAATTTTTTCAGAGTACATATTTTTAAGTTGGTTTTATTTTTGTTAAAAATGCTTTCATTCTTACCATGACACCTTTGCTCTAAACTCACCGATATTCTCATGTGTGCTACAAAATTTAAGGTAAATAATTTTTGAAACATTCTCTGCATCACTAAGTTATAAAATCTTGTATTTAATCTGAGAAATATTTAATTCAAATAATACTGTTTAGAACTGAATAAAATAAACTACGGATTATTTATTTTTTAGTTTGTACTATTTGCTTGTAACTGCAGTAATATTTTGTGACACACTAAATACTATAATTTAAACCACGAGACAATTTAAAATTTTGACAGTGACACATAATTAATATAGGTACATTATATTACCTTTCAGAACTTCCTGTTTTTCTTTAGTTGGCATCTTTTCCTTTGGTAGCAGAAAGGACTGGATGGAAGGCAGTTTCACATAGGCTACGAATACTTGTTTGTATTGTAAAGTTAATACATAATCATTTTAATATCTATGTTTTAAGAAGTTTATTTTATAATCTTCGAATGGTTCATTTATCAACACCGTCAAATTTCGATGCACTAAGTTTTTGATTCTTTGAAGATTATATCTATGCGAAGTTGTATATATCATATTTTTGTTGATAATTTTTATGGGTCAATTTTATCGTTTTCAATAACCTTAGGTGTCATTTGGACAAACCTACGAATTTTAGTGGACTACTTGGTTCTTGAGTTTCTAAATTTGCGTAATTTGTTTAAAATGTTAAGCCTTTTATTTCATAGTTTTCACAGAAATGTTTTGAATTGTTTTGTAACTTAAAATTTTGTGACATTCTTCTTTGTGAAAGTTCCTCTATTTCTTCAATGTGATGCAAATTTTTTTGGAAATCCAGGTTGTAAATCTTTGACGAAGGCTTTTCTTCGAGGGCATGTTTGCCTTCTGACAGATCACTGTTACCATGGTTTCTGTTGAAGCCCAAATACCAGACTCCTGTTGTTCTTGTATGACCTTTAACTCTTCTTGAAGCAGAAGATTTTTACTTTCAAGGTCGTTAATCTCTTGTGCAGCATTACGGAGGGCTAGTTTAAGGGCCTCAATTTCAAATTCAAGTTGTTGTTGACTTACTTGATTTTGCTTGATTTTTTGAATTGCCCTCTTCATGACAGCCACATACCTTCCGTTTTTTGATGCCATGGCTTCGAGTTTATTCTCAGAAGCCAGAATGGAGGTCTCCATTTCCATTCTTTGAACTGAGGTGTTCAGACACTAGCTAGTACTGAAGTCAGTAAGTTCTAGTCAGAATACTGTAGTGTTTCTGAAAATAAAATATATAAACGAATTTTATATCGTTAACATCGAAATAAGCAAGTAAAAATATATAGACAATATTTTTAATCACTAAGACTCGCGTGATAAAAATTATATACAGCATATTTGCGATATTTTGGCAATAAACGTGAATAACTGCGTGAAAAAATTATTTGTTTATCGTCGTATTTATACTGAATAAACTATAATATTGTGTGTCTTATCACTACACAGTTTGGAGGCGTGCGCGTTATTTTTAAGTAAAATATGCATTATAAATATAACGAAAACAATAAATTTATGAATATCTGCGTTGACTTTTTTTTAACGTTAGCTAATGTCTCCAAAGATACATTACCCTCTGAACTAGTTTATTTATATTTAGTGTCGTATACGGTTACACGATATCCTAATATGTTACTGTAGTCTTGTTTTCGGTCTGAAAACTGAACGGGATTTATACATTTAGCTAGCCGATATTTCCCATATTTTTATTAAGCTTATTTTGCGTAAACAGTTAACTATTATGTAAAAGAACAAAACATCAGTTCTTTTTGCATGACTAGCACATATAAATTTGACTACATTTATTAGATATAATAACGCAAACATTTGCAAACTTACTTCTACTGAATGAAACATTGTTCAATTTCTAATCGAATACAAACAAGAACAGGGAATTTTAACATTATTATCGTAGGGTATCGACTAAAGAAATGTTTCACTTTACTAATAACGACATTTAATGTAAATAAATTGGGTGCATGGTTTCAAAAGTAAATGAAAACATTATATTTTTTAAAATAATGATTTTGAATCGTAAAGTAACAAATTTAGAAATTTTAATTTTTCTTTCGCTTTGAATAAAAAGTGTGTTACATACCAGCGAAACGTTGTAGAAAAAATGGATATTGCCTTTAAGGGCGCGTTCTACCGCAATTTTCATCACCATTTTTTTATTTTTTATTTGTACCAGATATTTTTTTATTATTTTAGACACAAAATGTAACTAAATTTGGCTCTAATAAAACTTTTTTATCTAATAGTTTTCGCCTAATGGCTTGTCAGTCATATTTTGCATGTTCCGTTTTTAGGACTTCACTAAAACTAACTGATATACCTAACTCAAAAAATCACAGTGAATGAAGTCATTACAGGCTACAATGTCATACTCATAAAAATTAAGAAAAAAAAATGATTGTATTAAATATTTTTTGGAATTTTTAAAACATAAATTTATATTTTCAGAATTTTTTTAAAAATACAAATAATTTTTATTCTTCATTTTCATGAGAATGACATTGTACCCTGCAATGTTTTATTCCACTGCGATTTTTTTTAGCTTGGTATACCAGTTCGTTTTACTGTAGTCCTTAAAATGAAAACATGCAAAATATGGTTTTAACAAGCCATTACGCGAAAACTATAAGAGATAAATAATTTTATAATAGACAAATTTAGTCACATTTTGTGCCTAAAATAAGAAAAAAATTTGTACAAATAAAAATAAAAATGGTGATGAATCTTGCGGTAGAACGTGCCCTTTAAGTTTATGATTCTTCCAAATGTTTTAAAATGTCTAATGACATCCTTGTTAATAAAGAACACGTCTTTATTACTTTCACTAAAATTATGCGTTTTATTGCTTCATGGTACTTTTTATTTTTATTTTTTTAAAGTAGATAAATTTAATTTTAAAATAGTTCTACAGTACATATTAAGCCAGATGTGCTACCAATATAAACTTAGCAGTACTTATCTCAGTCCTATAAATTATAGGAAGATAATGGATTACTATGCGAGTATTTATTGTCCTGACATGTAGGTGAACTGTACATGAGGTACTACTGGTTTAAGTGTTTCGGATATTAATTTTTACGCACTAATGTCTCAGTTAAATGTTAAATTTATGTTTCTGTAATTTGCTGGTGCTTTGGCTCGGATGTAACTCTTAAAATATGCACCTACTTACTCACACTAGTCTACCTGTTGTAGTCGTAAGTATAAGTCACGTATATTATACTTACAGTCTAGTCCAAAGTATGTTCTTCATGACCAGCTGGAAAGATTTATCGTAAAAATAATTTAAGTTGCTTTCTGTACTCGTATTAAACATCGGTAGTAAATTCTTGTAAAACAAAATTATGTGTTTGTCAATATAATGCTCAGCGTGATTTATGTTACAAGTATATTACCAAGCAGGACAAGCACTGGGCAGTAAAAGAAGGAAAATATGACATTGTTTATAACTATGTTACTGATGTAAAAAGGGGATATCCTGGAAAAAGGCGACTTCAAATCAATCCTTATCTTATTCCTTCTCTTTTTGGGCGAAAACATATTATGCAAAGTGTATGTACATTGGTTGAAAATACTTCAATATCGAGATTATTAACTATGGTAATTTTATGTGTTTTATGCTTATGTGACATAAAACTCTTGTTATTTTGATGCACGCTAACAATAGTAAAGAACTAAAATTATATGTTGCTGTTATCTTAACCTAGTAACCTTAATTTTGACAGTACTTTCTTTTGCGTTTTCACAAGATATCAGGTATAATGTAGGAGGTTTACAATAATCTACAATATTTTCAACTTCAAACAACACATCTGAGAGTATTGCACAAAATCATTTTCTTGGTAATGGTTACATCATATACAGTAACACTGCATAGTAAATTTAAAACTAGTAAAAATTAAGGAAGGCATATATTAATACTGACGAACAACGATTAACTGGACTCCTGTTTTTATTTTACCTTAGACTAGACCTACTTGCATGCACGCATACAAATGAGTGTGTAAATTTAATAAAAGCAATAAATATGTTTTTTATATTTACAGCAAGCTCTATTTTTTTTTCAAGTAATGAATGCGCAAATTAGTAGTTATAATGTAAAATAGTTAATACGCAAAGTGAATATTTTTGTCCTAACAGCGAATTAGTTGTGTACTTTTAGTTGTAAATACCACTATTATAAAATATGTGTATTACTTTCTTAAACCACAGAAGTAGAGAAATTTACCCTAGCAAATTTATTTGTAAGAAGTGTTAAGTCATTTTAAATTTTTAAGCAACTTGTAACTTTCCTTGTTGAAAGAGATGTTACTATACAACTAAATAAGGGCCACATAATATCAGGTTCAAGAACATAACATATTGTAATGCCTAGGATTAATAACCAGCCCAACATTCGTTTATACGGAGCTTGGATGATCAAAAAATACACACTTAAGGGAATGCTGGACTATAAATACAACTCGGGAACTCTCGAGAACTAGTTGAACATTTACCAGTAGCGCCACCTCGTCGCTCGGTTCAGAAAATATGTACGAAAATTAACAGTTATTTTTTAACTAACATTTAGATCATTTTTGCTTAGTATTGAATTATATTACGCTAGTGCAAATGTTTTGTTACATATCTAGAACCGAACAATTCGTCGAACTTTATTAAAGTCCCAGAGAAAAGTTCCACTATATAACTTTCCAACTTCCATCTGCTCTACTCTGTATAGTCAAGTTGCAGTAATATAATATATAAATTCGTCACTTATCTTACACTTTCAGATCAGTATAGAGTTTGTTATTTTAAAAGTACTTGTTAAGTTATATTAAAATAACATTGGTTTTAAATTTTATAAAGTCTCCAAAAACCTCGATCGTAAATTCTTGCTGAGCAAAGTTTTAAGTTTTGCCTTAATATATCCTTAGTAACCTCGTCATTATAGTTTAAATGTAACAGATATGACTTCAACCAACAACGTAGTCGCTGTGTTGGAAATAAAAGACGATAATATTTAGATTGGTAACTGATGAAGAAGAACTGAATGTAGGGGAACAAAGTAATCATTGCCGAACTTTAATCAATCCTCTCACTGCCACGTAGTTATATTGTCACACACTTTAGTTCAGGTTAAAACGTAGAGAATTTTTGTCATTTAGTGTCCTGGTATTAGAAATTCTTTATTACCATAGGCCACTGAAGAAATCTGTTTTTTTTTTTTCATTGTCGGTTGTGATTTAAATATATTTTTATTGGAAATTCCGTCAGTGAATATTCGTTTTTTTACTGGCAATGAGAATTTAAATTATTTAACCGTTGTTTTATTATAAACCCCGAAATCATAGACCATTACACTACTAATCAATCTGTGGACGTATTACGAGGATGCTCTATGTATGAAGCTTTGCCTGACGTTTAGCTGCACAGGCGACAGAATATACGCTTTTGTCAGTTGTTAAGTGTGTGCCTCCTGGTAAGTAAGTAGTTTCTGCTGAAGCTGACATTTTCATTTTAGTAATCTGTACAGATAAATATAACGCGTATTGTAAAATACATAAAAGTATTTTTTAATTATTTTCGTATCAGCTAAAATAATATTCCGTCATACAAAAATACAGGTAGCGTGTATCTGTATGTATATATATATATATATATATATATATATATATATATATGTTATATTTTTCGAAGATATTGGTATTATCAAACGCATGTCTTCAAAAGTTTTTGGTCATTTTAAGTAAGTTGATCTAAACAACACTTACATTTCGTTTTTAAAAAATTATACTCATTTCC